>JAHSUH010001805.1:0-16858 GCA_025388415.1 Cynanchum wilfordii
AACACAAAAAAGACGAATAGAGAAATAAATTAGATTGATGTAAAGTGTTAAAAATTAAGTATATCAAACATAAATCATAGAAAAGCATTGTATCACCCTGTTTTTGCGCGTTGTGCTGGGGGGGCGGATGTTGCATGGGTTGCGTCCCCCTGCGCCGCACCAGAAGATAACTGCGAGGTGCAGTGGGACAACCAAGGGTCGCATCCAGGCCGTAGAAATGTATACAAATTAAGCTTGAATAATAACAACAATATATCTTTGCGCAGCCACATGTTGGGGATGCAGTCGAACCGTTCACTTTTTTCCTTGTTACCTTCCTTACTCCAATCTACTCTTTCCTAGGACAATGCCCAACTGTGGAATATGTATTTTCCATAAAATCCATCTAACCATTACCTTTTTGCTTTGCGGAAAACATAAAAATGCAATACTTGCGAAACGCTCACGCCACCCCGTGTGCGTGTACGGGTGTGGGCGGATCCTGTGGGATCAGCCAGGTGATGCATTTCCAACCCCCCAATCCCTTAAGTTGCTCAATTACTTGACCGGAATGGTATTTTATGACTGTTCTCGGGAGTTTTGAGCGAGAAAAGATGGTGAAGAAAACTAGGAACTGGGTATTGATAACCACAACCCCTAGCCCCACGCCCCCGTTAGAGAATGCGGTGGGGCCAAAGGGGGGTGTATTTTTTTTTTTTTGAGTCATTGGTGGTGTACCTCATTGTGGGGAAGTGTCCCCCCAAGAGGTTTTGGGTCCCATTTTATTTGCCACAAGGGCAGTTTTAATGATTGAATCTAAGAATTATCCACGTAGGGGATGGGGGAGGACAAAAAAGATCCCCGCCTGGCAAGCGCGCAGAAAGGAAGGCCAGCGCCCCCGCAGACCGTAACCCATTTTTACCATCTGGTAAAGTGACCCCGCGTGTCCCTTGCATTGGTTGATGAGGACGCTCCGCTCAAAGTGGTGATCTTTCCATCTTTAAGTGAACGTCCAGTAAGCTTGAAGGATTCGGATGAAAAGTCGGACTAACGCATACCGCAAAAATATTTTTTTTACTTTCCGGTGGTGCCAATGGCGTGATCTTGCAAACCCCGGCACTTTAGCATGCGTTCAGCCGTTCCCAAAATGCGAGGTTTAGAGAACCACGGTCCACGCCGCGTTTGCGTGGGTCGTTTTTAGGCTTCGATCATGTGACTAAGGGGGCGCCCACACACTAGTAAGCAGGATTTGCGGCAGCACCCATTTCTTTGGAATGCCGACGGCGTCCCCGTTTTTGCACAAAGATGTCCCACAGCAGTTACCGCAGAGCGCTGGTGTAGGATCGGTGGTTCGCAATGATGCCACTTGAGGTGATTGCTGCAGTGTACGGCACAGCTTGGTCACGCGGGAGCCACCGGCGGGGTCGGCGCGTGATTTTGAACAATACACCCACGGCTATCTAATAAAGGCATACGATGGAAATTGCCGCACTTTGATTTTTACACATTTGCTCTTTCGTGCACTCCTAAGTCTACGCCAACCTGGGGAAGACATTTTATGCGAAGGGGTGGCGGGACAAGCAGAGCTTCGAATATGCACTGTGGAGCGACTGCATACACACAGGCAAAGGGCACCCAAAGGGTTGTCCACGAGCTACTGCGCGGGGCGGTTGGCCTAGGGTACCCCCGACTCACACCAGGAATCTTGGAGGGGCCCCCCCATTGTTCCACAGGCCCTGCTTTCTTGCCATGTGAGAGCGCCTGTGTGCACCAGCGCCTCGCGGCCCGTGCAGATTCCACCATGGTCTCTCCCGTTGTGTTGTGTAAAAACCGTGCGTCACAGGCAGGCCGTGTAAAAAACGCCTGTGTGGGTGCCGGGCGGGAAAAGGGATGCCATCGAGGATTCCCTCTGGGGATGCTCGAGAGCTAACCCCGCGTCAGGTACACCGCTGCTGAGGTCTTTGCAGAGTAAGAGTGGACCGAACAGCTTCTTCACGGTGATATCAGTGAACTAGTGGGGGACGGAGTCCGCCTCTCCGGTGGAGCATATCACGGTCCCCTGTTTTTGCGCGTTGTGCTGGGGGGGCAGATGTTGCATGGGTTGCGTCCCCCTGCGCCGCACCAGAAGATAACTGCGAGGTGCAGTGGGACAACCAAGGGTCGCATCCAGGCCGTAGAAATGTATACAAATTAAGCTTGAATAATAACAACAATATATCTTTGCGCAGCCACATGTTGGGGATGCAGTCGAACCGTTCACTTTTTTCCTTGTTACCTTCCTTACTCCAATCTACTCTTTCCTAGGACAATGCCCAACTGTGGAATATGTATTTTCCATAAAAATCCATCTAACCATTACCTTTTTGCTTTGCGGAAAACATAAAAATGCAATACTTGCGAAACGCTCACGCCACCCCGTGTGCGTGTACGGGTAGTGGGCGGATCCTGTGGGATCAGCCAGGTGATGCATTTCCAACCCCCCAATCCCTTAAGTTTCTCAATTACTTGACCGGAATGGTATTTTATGACTGTTCTCGGGAGTTTTGAGCGAGAAAAGATGGTGAAGAAAACTAGGAACTGGGTATTGATAACCACAACCCCTAGCCCACCGCCCCCGTTAGAGAATGCGGTGGGGCCAAGGGGGGTGTATTTTTTTTTGAGTCATTGGTGGTGTACCTCATTGTGGGGAAGTGTCCCCCAAGAGGTTTTGGGGTCCCCATTTTATTTGCCACAAGGGCAGTTTTAATGATTGAATCTAAGAATTATCCACGTAGGGGGATGGGGGAGGACAAAAAGATCCCCGCCTGGCAAGCGCGCAGAAAGGAAGGCCAGCGCCCCCGCAGACCGTAACCCATTTTTACCATCTGGTAAAGTGACCCCGCGTGTCCCTTGCATTGGTTGATGAGGACGCTCCGCTCAAAGTGGTGATCTTTCCATCTTTAGGTGAACGTCCAGTAAGCTTGAAGGATTCGGATGAAAAGTCGGACTAACGCATACCGCAAAATATTTTTTTACTTTCCGGTGGTGCCAATGGCGTGATCTTGCAAACCCCGGCACTTTAGCATGCGTTCAGCCGTTCCCAAAATGCGAGGTTTAGAGAACCACGGTCCACGCCGCGTTTGCGTGGGTCGTTTTTAGGCTTCGATCATGTGACTAAGGGGCGCCCACACACTAGTAAGCAGGATTTGCGGCAGCACCCATTTCTTTGGAATGCCGACGGCGTCCCCGTTTGCACAAAGATGTCCCACAGCAGTTACCGCAGAGCGCTGGTGTAGGATCGGTGGTTCGCAATGATGCCACTTGAGGTGATTGCTGCAGTGTACGGCACAGCTTGGTCACGCGGGAGCCACCGGCGGGGTCGGCGCGTGATTTTGAACAATACACCCACGGCTATCTAATAAAGGCATACGATGGAAATTGCCGCACTTTGATTTTTACACATTTGCTCTTTCGTGCACTCTAAGTCTACGCCAACCTGGGGAAGACATTTTATGCGAAGGGGTGGCGGGACAAGCAGAGCTTCGAATATGCACTGTGGAGCGACTGCATACACACAGGCCAAGGGCACCCAAAGGGTTGTCCACGAGCTACTGCGCGGGGCGGTTGGCCTAGGGTACCCCCGACTCACACCAGGAATCTTGAGGGGCCCCCCCATTGTTCCACAGGCCCTGCTTCTTGCCATGTGAGAGCGCCTGTGTGCACCAGCGCCTCGCGGCCCGTGCAGATTCCACCATGGTCTCTCCCGTTGTGTTGTGTAAAAACCGTGCGTCACAGGCAGGCCGTGTAAAAAACGCCTGTGTGGGTGCCGGGCGGGAAAAGGGATGCCATCGAGGATTCCCTCTGGGGATGCTCGAGAGCTAACCCCGCGTCAGGTACACCGCTGCTGAGGTCTTTGCAGAGTAAGAGTGGACCGAACAGCTTCTTCACGGTGATATCAGTGAACTAGTGGGGGACAGAGTCCGCCTCTCCGGTGGAGCATATCACGGTCCCCTGTTTTTTGCGCGTTGTGCTGGGGGGCAGATGTTGCATGGGTTGCGTCCCCCTGCGCCGCACCAGAAGATAACTGCGAGGTGCAGTGGGACAACCAAGGGTCGCATCCAGGCCGTAGAAATGTATACAAATTAAGCTTGAATAATAACAACAATATATCTTTGCGCAGCCACATGTTGGGGATGCAGTCGAACCGTTCACTTTTTTTCCTTGTTACCTTCCCTTACTCCAATCTACTCTTTCCTAGGACAATGCCCAACTGTGGAATATGTATTTTCCATAAAATCCATCTAACCATTACCTTTTTGCTTTGCGGAAAACATAAAAATGCAATACTTGCGAAACGCTCACGCCACCCCGTGTGCGTGTACGGGTGTGGGCGGATCCTGTGGGATCAGCCAGGTGATGCATTTCCAACCCCCAATCCCTTAAGTTGCTCAATTACTTGACCGGAATGGTATTTTATGACTGTTCTCGGGAGTTTTGAGCGAGAAAAGATGGTGAAGAAAACTAGGAACTGGGTATTGATAACCACAACCCCTAGCCCACCGCCCCCGTTAGAGAATGCGGTGGGGCCAAGGGGGGTGTTTTTTTTTTTTTGAGTCATTGGTGGTGTACCTCATTGTGGGGAAGTGTCCCCCAAGAGGTTTTGGGTCCCATTTTATTTGCCACAAGGGCAGTTTTAATGATTGAATCTAAGAATTATCCACGTAGGGGATGGGGGAGGACAAAAAGATCCCCGCCTGGCAAGCGCGCAGAAAGGAAGGCCAGCGCCCCCGCAGACCGTAACCCATTTTTACCATCTGGTAAAGTGACCCCGCGTGTCCCTTGCATTGGTTGATGAGGACGCTCCGCTCAAAGTGGTGATCTTTCCATCTTTAAGTGAACGTCCAGTAAGCTTGAAGGATTCGGATGAAAAGTCGGACTAACGCATACCGCAAAATATTTTTTTTACTTTCCGGTGGTGCCAATGGCGTGATCTTGCAAACCCCGGCACTTTAGCATGCGTTCAGCCGTTCCCAAAATGCGAGGTTTAGAGAACCACGGTCCACGCCGCGTTTGCGTGGGTCGTTTTTAGGCTTCGATCATGTGACTAAGGGGCGCCCACACACTAGTAAGCAGGATTTGCGGCAGCACCCATTTCTTTGGAATGCCGACGGCGTCCCCGTTTGCACAAAGATGTCCCACAGCAGTTACCGCAGAGCGCTGGTGTAGGATCGGTGGTTCGCAATGATGCCACTTGAGGTGATTGCTGCAGTGTACGGCACAGCTTGGTCACGCGGGAGCCACCGGCGGGGTCGGCGCGTGATTTTGAACAATACACCCACGGCTATCTAATAAAGGCATACGATGGAAATTGCCGCACTTTGATTTTTACACATTTGCTCTTTCGTGCACTCTAAGTCTACGCCAACCTGGGGAAGACATTTTATGCGAAGGGGTGGCGGGACAAGCAGAGCTTCGAATATGCACTGTGGAGCGACTGCATACACACAGGCAAAGGGCACCCAAAGGGTTGTCCACGAGCTACTGCGCGGGGCGGTTGGCCTAGGGTACCCCCGACTCACACCAGGAATCTTGAGGGGCCCCCCCATTGTTCCACAGGCCCTGCTTCTTGCCATGTGAGAGCGCCTGTGTGCACCAGCGCCTCGCGGCCCGTGCAGATTCCACCATGGTCTCTCCCGTTGTGTTGTGTAAAAACCGTGCGTCACAGGCAGGCCGTGTAAAAAACGCCTGTGTGGGTGCCGGGCGGGAAAAGGGATGCCATCGAGGATTCCCTCTGGGGGATGCTCGAGAGCTAACCCCGCGTCAGGTACACCGCTGCTGAGGTCTTTGCAGAGTAAGAGTGGACCGAACAGCTTCTTCACGGTGATATCAGTGAACTAGTGGGGGACAGAGTCCGCCTCTCCGGTGGAGCATATCACGGTCCCCTGTTTTTTGCGCGTTGTGCTGGGGGCAGATGTTGCATGGGTTGCGTCCCCCTGCGCCGCACCAGAAGATAACTGCGAGGTGCAGTGGGACAACCAAGGGTCGCATCCAGGCCGTAGAAATGTATACAAATTAAGCTTGAATAATAACAACAATATATCTTTGCGCAGCCACATGTTGGGGATGCAGTCGAACCGTTCACTTTTTTCCTTGTTACCTTCCTTACTCCAATCTACTCTTTCCTAGGACAATGCCCAACTGTGGAATATGTATTTTCCATAAAATCCATCTAACCATTACCTTTTTGCTTTGCGGAAAACATAAAAATGCAATACTTGCGAAACGCTCACGCCACCCCGTGTGCGTGTACGGGTGTGGGCGGATCCTGTGGGATCAGCCAGGTGATGCATTTCCAACCCCCCAATCCCTTAAGTTGCTCAATTACTTGACCGGAATGGTATTTTATGACTGTTCTCGGGAGTTTTGAGCGAGAAAAGATGGTGAAGAAAACTAGGAACTGGGTATTGATAACCACAACCCCTAGCCCACCGCCCCCGTTAGAGAATGCGGTGGGGCCAAGGGGGGTGTATTTTTTTTTTTTGAGTCATTGGTGGTGTACCTCATTGTGGGGAAGTGTCCCCCCAAGAGGTTTTGGGTCCCATTTTATTTGCCACAAGGGCAGTTTTAATGATTGAATCTAAGAATTATCCACGTAGGGGATGGGGGAGGACAAAAAAGATCCCCGCCTGGCAAGCGCGCAGAAAGGAAGGCCAGCGCCCCCGCAGACCGTAACCCATTTTTACCATCTGGTAAAGTGACCCCGCGTGTCCCTTGCATTGGTTGATGAGGACGCTCCGCTCAAAGTGGTGATCTTTCCATCTTTAGGTGAACGTCCAGTAAGCTTGAAGGATTCGGATGAAAAGTCGGACTAACGCATACCGCAAAATATTTTTTTTACTTTCCGGTGGTGCCAATGGCGTGATCTTGCAAACCCCGGCACTTTAGCATGCGTTCAGCCGTTCCCAAAATGCGAGGTTTAGAGAACCACGGTCCACGCCGCGTTTGCGTGGGTCGTTTTTAGGCTTCGATCATGTGACTAAGGGGCGCCCACACACTAGTAAGCAGGATTTGCGGCAGCACCCATTTCTTTGGAATGCCGACGGCGTCCCCGTTTGCACAAAGATGTCCCACAGCAGTTACCGCAGAGCGCTGGTGTAGGATCGGTGGTTCGCAATGATGCCACTTGAGGTGATTGCTGCAGTGTACGGCACAGCTTGGTCACGCGGGAGCCACCGGCGGGGTCGGCGCGTGATTTTGAACAATACACCCACGGCTATCTAATAAAGGCATACGATGGAAATTGCCGCACTTTGATTTTTACACATTTGCTCTTTCGTGCACTCTAAGTCTACGCCAACCTGGGGAAGACATTTTATGCGAAGGGGTGGCGGGACAAGCAGAGCTTCGAATATGCACTGTGGAGCGACTGCATACACACAGGCAAAGGGCACCCAAAGGGTTGTCCACGAGCTACTGCGCGGGGCGGTTGGCCTAGGGTACCCCCCGACTCACACCAGGAATCTTGAGGGGCCCCCCCCATTGTTCCACAGGCCCTGCTTCTTGCCATGTGAGAGCGCCTGTGTGCACCAGCGCCTCGCGGCCCGTGCAGATTCCACCATGGTCTCTCCCGTTGTGTTGTGTAAAAACCGTGCGTCACAGGCAGGCCGTGTAAAAAACGCCTGTGTGGGTGCCGGGCGGGAAAAGGGATGCCATCGAGGATTCCCTCTGGGGATGCTCGAGAGCTAACCCCGCGTCAGGTACACCGCTGCTGAGGTCTTTGCAGAGTAAGAGTGGACCGAACAGCTTCTTCACGGTGATATCAGTGAACTAGTGGGGGACAGAGTCCGCCTCTCCGGTGGAGCATATCACGGTCCCCTGTTTTTTGCGCGTTGTGCTGGGGGGGCAGATGTTGCATGGGTTGCGTCCCCCTGCGCCGCACCAGAAGATAACTGCGAGGTGCAGTGGGACAACCAAGGGTCGCATCCAGGCCGTAGAAATGTATACAAATTAAGCTTGAATAATAACAACAATATATCTTTGCGCAGCCACATGTTGGGGATGCAGTCGAACCGTTCACTTTTTTCCTTGTTACCTTCCTTACTCCAATCTACTCTTTCCTAGGACAATGCCCAACTGTGGAATATGTATTTTCCATAAAATCCATCTAACCATTACCTTTTTGCTTTGCGGAAAACATAAAAATGCAATACTTGCGAAACGCTCACGCCACCCCGTGTGCGTGTACGGGTGTGGGCGGATCCTGTGGGATCAGCCAGGTGATGCATTTCCAACCCCCCAATCCCTTAAGTTTCTCAATTACTTGACCGGAATGGTATTTTATGACTGTTCTCGGGAGTTTTGAGCGAGAAAAGATGGTGAAGAAAACTAGGAACTGGGTATTGATAACCACAACCCCTAGCCCACCGCCCCCGTTAGAGAATGCGGTGGGGCCAAGGGGGGAGTATTTTTTTTTGAGTCATTGGTGGTGTACCTCATTGTGGGGAAGTGTCCCCCCAAGAGGTTTTGGGTCCCATTTTATTTGCCACAAGGGCAGTTTTAATGATTGAATCTAAGAATTATCCACGTAGGGGATGGGGGAGGACAAAAAAGATCCCCGCCTGGCAAGCGCGCAGAAAGGAAGGCCAGCGCCCCCGCAGACCGTAACCCATTTTTACCATCTGGTAAAGTGACCCCGCGTGTCCCTTGCATTGGTTGATGAGGACGCTCCGCTCAAAGTGGTGATCTTTCCATCTTTAGGTGAACGTCCAGTAAGCTTGAAGGATTCGGATGAAAAGTCGGACTAACGCATACCGCAAAATATTTTTTTTACTTTCCGGTGGTGCCAATGGCGTGATCTTGCAAACCCCGGCACTTTAGCATGCGTTCAGCCGTTCCCAAAATGCGAGGTTTAGAGAACCACGGTCCACGCCGCGTTTGCGTGGGTCGTTTTTAGGCTTCGATCATGTGACTAAGGGGCGCCCACACACTAGTAAGCAGGATTTGCGGCAGCACCCATTTCTTTGGAATGCCGACGGCGTCCCCGTTTGCACAAAGATGTCCCACAGCAGTTACCGCAGAGCGCTGGTGTAGGATCGGTGGTTCGCAATGATGCCACTTGAGGTGATTGCTGCAGTGTACGGCACAGCTTGGTCACGCGGGAGCCACCGGCGGGGTCGGCGCGTGATTTTGAACAATACACCCACGGCTATCTAATAAAGGCATACGATGGAAATTGCCGCACTTTGATTTTTACACATTTGCTCTTTCGTGCACTCTAAGTCTACGCCAACCTGGGGAAGACATTTTATGCGAAGGGGTGGCGGGACAAGCAGAGCTTCGAATATGCACTGTGGAGCGACTGCATACACACAGGCAAAGGGCACCCAAAGGGTTGTCCACGAGCTACTGCGCGGGGCGGTTGGCCTAGGGTACCCCCGACTCACACCAGGAATCTTGAGGGCCCCCCCCCATTGTTCCACAGGCCCTGCTTCTTGCCATGTGAGAGCGCCTGTGTGCACCAGCGCCTCGCGGCCCGTGCAGATTCCACCATGGTCTCTCCCGTTGTGTTGTGTAAAAACCGTGCGTCACAGGCAGGCCGTGTAAAAAACGCCTGTGTGGGTGCCGGGCGGGAAAAGGGATGCCATCGAGGATTCCCTCTGGGGATGCTCGAGAGCTAACCCCGCGTCAGGTACACCGCTGCTGAGGTCTTTGCAGAGTAAGAGTGGACCGAACAGCTTCTTCACGGTGATATCAGTGAACTAGTGGGGGACAGAGTCCGCCTCTCCGGTGGAGCATATCACGGTCCCCTGTTTTTTGCGCGTTGTGCTGGGGGGGCAGATGTTGCATGGGTTGCGTCCCCCTGCGCCGCACCAGAAGATAACTGCGAGGTGCAGTGGGACAACCAAGGGTCGCATCCAGGCCGTAGAAATGTATACAAATTAAGCTTGAATAATAACAACAATATATCTTTGCGCAGCCACATGTTGGGGATGCAGTCGAACCGTTCACTTTTTTCCTTGTTACCTTCCTTACTCCAATCTACTCTTTCCTAGGACAATGCCCAACTGTGGAATATGTATTTTCCATAAAATCCATCTAACCATTACCTTTTTGCTTTGCGGAAAACATAAAAATGCAATACTTGCGAAACGCTCACGCCACCCCGTGTGCGTGTACGGGTGTGGGCGGATCCTGTGGGATCAGCCAGGTGATGCATTTCCAACCCCCCAATCCCTTAAGTTTCTCAATTACTTGACCGGAATGGTATTTTATGACTGTTCTCGGGAGTTTTGAGCGAGAAAAGATGGTGAAGAAAACTAGGAACTGGGTATTGATAACCACAACCCCTAGCCCACCGCCCCCGTTAGAGAATGCGGTGGGGCCAAAGGGGGGTGTATTTTTTTTTTTGAGTCATTGGTGGTGTACCTCATTGTGGGGAAGTGTCCCCCCAAGAGGTTTTGGGTCCCATTTTATTTGCCACAAGGGCAGTTTTAATGATTGAATCTAAGAATTATCCACGTAGGGGAGGGGGAGGACAAAAAGATCCCCGCCTGGCAAGCGCGCAGAAAGGAAGGCCAGCGCCCCCGCAGACCGTAACCCATTTTTACCATCTGGTAAAGTGACCCCGCGTGTCCCTTGCATTGGTTGATGAGGACGCTCCGCTCAAAGTGGTGATCTTTCCATCTTTAGGTGAACGTCCAGTAAGCTTGAAGGATTCGGATGAAAAGTCGGACTAACGCATACCGCAAAATATTTTTTTTACTTTCCGGTGGTGCCAATGGCGTGATCTTGCAAACCCCGGCACTTTAGCATGCGTTCAGCCGTTCCCAAAATGCGAGGTTTAGAGAACCACGGTCCACGCCGCGTTTGCGTGGGTCGTTTTTAGGCTTCGATCATGTGACTAAGGGGCGCCCACACACTAGTAAGCAGGATTTGCGGCAGCACCCATTTCTTTGGAATGCCGACGGCGTCCCCGTTTGCACAAAGATGTCCCACAGCAGTTACCGCAGAGCGCTGGTGTAGGATCGGTGGTTCGCAATGATGCCACTTGAGGTGATTGCTGCAGTGTACGGCACAGCTTGGTCACGCGGGAGCCACCGGCGGGGTCGGCGCGTGATTTTGAACAATACACCCACGGCTATCTAATAAAGGCATACGATGGAAATTGCCGCACTTTGATTTTTACACATTTGCTCTTTCGTGCACTCTAAGTCTACGCCAACCTGGGGAAGACATTTTATGCGAAGGGGTGGCGGGACAAGCAGAGCTTCGAATATGCACTGTGGAGCGACTGCATACACACAGGCAAAGGGCACCCAAAGGGTTGTCCACGAGCTACTGCGCGGGGCGGTTGGCCTAGGGTACCCCCGACTCACACCAGGAATCTTGAGGGCCCCCCCATTGTTCCACAGGCCCTGCTTCTTGCCATGTGAGAGCGCCTGTGTGCACCAGCGCCTCGCGGCCCGTGCAGATTCCACCATGGTCTCTCCCGTTGTGTTGTGTAAAAACCGTGCGTCACAGGCAGGCCGTGTAAAAAACGCCTGTGTGGGTGCCGGGCGGGAAAAGGGATGCCATCGAGGATTCCCTCTGGGGATGCTCGAGAGCTAACCCCGCGTCAGGTACACCGCTGCTGAGGTCTTTGCAGAGTAAGAGTGGACCGAACAGCTTCTTCACGGTGATATCAGTGAACTAGTGGGGGACAGAGTCCGCCTCTCCGGTGGAGCATATCACGGTCCCCTGTTTTTTGCGCGTTGTGCTGGGGGGCAGATGTTGCATGGGTTGCGTCCCCCTGCGCCGCACCAGAAGATAACTGCGAGGTGCAGTGGGACAACCAAGGGTCGCATCCAGGCCGTAGAAATGTATACAAATTAAGCTTGAATAATAACAACAATATATCTTTGCGCAGCCACATGTTGGGGATGCAGTCGAACCGTTCCTTTTTTCCTTGTTACCTTCCTTACTCCAATCTACTCTTTCCTAGGACAATGCCCAACTGTGGAATATGTATTTTCCATAAAATCCATCTAACCATTACCTTTTTGCTTTGCGGAAAACATAAAAATGCAATACTTGCGAAACGCTCACGCCACCCCGTGTGCGTGTACGGGTGTGGGCGGATCCTGTGGGATCAGCCAGGTGATGCATTTCCAACCCCCCAATCCCTTAAGTTTCTCAATTACTTGACCGGAATGGTATTTTATGACTGTTCTCGGGAGTTTTGAGCGAGAAAAGATGGTGAAGAAAACTAGGAACTGGGTATTGATAACCACAACCCCACCCGCCCCCGTTAGAGAATGCGGTGGGGCCAAGGGGGTGTATTTTTTTTTTTGAGTCATTGGTGGTGTACCTCATTGTGGGGAAGTGTCCCCCCAAGAGGTTTTGGGTCCCATTTTATTTGCCACAAGGGCAGTTTTAATGATTGAATCTAAGAATTATCCACGTAGGGGATGGGGGAGGACAAAAAAGATCCCCGCCTGGCAAGCGCGCAGAAAGGAAGGCCAGCGCCCCCGCAGACCGTAACCCATTTTTACCATCTGGTAAAGTGACCCCGCGTGTCCCTTGCATTGGTTGATGAGGACGCTCCGCTCAAAGTGGTGATCTTTCCATCTTTAGGTGAACGTCCAGTAAGCTTGAAGGATTCGGATGAAAAGTCGGACTAACGCATACCGCAAAATATTTTTTTTACTTTCCGGTGGTGCCAATGGCGTGATCTTGCAAACCCCGGCACTTTAGCATGCGTTCAGCCGTTCCCAAAATGCGAGGTTTAGAGAACCACGGTCCACGCCGCGTTTGCGTGGGTCGTTTTTAGGCTTCGATCATGTGACTAAGGGGCGCCCACACACTAGTAAGCAGGATTTGCGGCAGCACCCATTTCTTTGGAATGCCGACGGCGTCCCCGTTTGCACAAAGATGTCCCACAGCAGTTACCGCAGAGCGCTGGTGTAGGATCGGTGGTTCGCAATGATGCCACTTGAGGTGATTGCTGCAGTGTACGGCACAGCTTGGTCACGCGGGAGCCACCGGCGGGGTCGGCGCGTGATTTTGAACAATACACCCACGGCTATCTAATAAAGGCATACGATGGAAATTGCCGCACTTTGATTTTTACACATTTGCTCTTTCGTGCACTCTAAGTCTACGCCAACCTGGGGAAGACATTTTATGCGAAGGGGTGGCGGGACAAGCAGAGCTTCGAATATGCACTGTGGAGCGACTGCATACACACAGGCAAAGGGCACCCAAAGGGTTGTCCACGAGCTACTGCGCGGGGCGGTTGGCCTAGGGTACCCCCGACTCACACCAGGAATCTTGAGGGGCCCCCCATTGTTCCACAGGCCCTGCTTCTTGCCATGTGAGAGCGCCTGTGTGCACCAGCGCCTCGCGGCCCGTGCAGATTCCACCATGGTCTCTCCGTTGTGTTGTGTAAAAACCGTGCGTCACAGGCAGGCCGTGTAAAAACGCCTGTGTGGGTGCCGGCGGGGAAAAGGGATGCCATCGAGGATTCCCTCTGGGGATGCTCGAGAGCTAACCCGCGTCAGGTACACCGCTGCTGAGGTCTTTGCAGAGTAAGAGTGGACCGAACAGCTTCTTCACGGTGATATCAGTGAACTAGTGGGGGACAGAGTCCGCCTCTCCGGTGGAGCATATCACGGTCCCCTGTTTTTTGCGCGTTGTGCTGGGGGGCAGATGTTGCATGGGTTGCGTCCCCCTGCGCCGCACCAGAAGATAACTGCGAGGTGCAGTGGGACAACCAAGGGTCGCATCCAGGCCGTAGAAATGTATACAAATTAGCTTGAATAATAACAACAATATATCTTTGCGCAGCCACATGTTGGGGATGCAGTCGAACCGTTCACTTTTTTCCTTGTTACCTTCCCTTACTCCAATCTACTCTTTCCTAGGACAATGCCCAACTGTGGAATATGTATTTTCCATAAAATCCATCTAACCATTACCTTTTTGCTTTGCGGAAAACATAAAATGCAATACTTGCGAAACGCTCACGCCACCCCGTGTGCGTGTACGGGTGTGGGCGGATCCTGTGGGATCAGCCAGGTGATGCATTTCCAACCCCCAATCCCTTAAGTTTCTCAATTACTTGACCGGAATGGTATTTTATGACTGTTCTCGGGAGTTTTGAGCGAGAAAAGATGGTGAAGAAAACTAGGAACTGGGTATTGATAACCACAACCCTAGCCCACCGCCCCCGTTAGAGAATGCGGTGGGGCCAGGGGGTGCATTTTTTTTTGAGTCATTGGTGGTGTACCTCATTGTGGGGGAAGTGTCCCCCCAAGAGGTTTTGGGTCCCATTTTATTTGCCACAAGGGCAGTTTTAATGATTGAATCTAAGAATTATCCACGTAGGGGATGGGGAGGACAAAAAAGATCCCCGCCTGGCAAGCGCGCAGAAAGGAAGGCCAGCGCCCCGCAGACCGTAACCATTTTTACCATCTGGTAAAGTGACCCCGCGTGTCCCTTGCATTGGTTGATGAGGACGCTCCGCTCAAAGTGGTGATCTTTCCATCTTTAAGTGAACGTCCAGTAAGCCTGAAGGATTCGGATGAAAAGTCGGACTAACGCATACCGCAAAATATTTTTTTACTTTCCGGTGGTGCCAATGGCGTGATCTTGCAAACCCCGGCACTTTAGCATGCGTTCAGCCGTTCCCAAAATGCGAGGTTTAGAGAACCACGGTCCACGCCGCGTTTGCGTGGGTCGTTTTTAGGCTTCGATCATGTGACTAAGGGGCGCCCCACACTAGTAAGCAGGATTGCGGCAGCACCATTTCTTTGGAATGCCGACGGCGTCCCCGTTTGCACAAAGATGTCCCACAGCAGTTACCGCAGAGCGCTGGTGTAGGATCGGTGGTTCGCAATGATGCCACTTGAGGTGATTGCTGCAGTGTACGGCATAGCTTGGTCACGCGGGAGCCACCGGCGAGGTCGGCGCGTGATTTTGAACAATACACCCACGGCTATCTAATAAAGGCATACGATGGAAATTGCCGCACTTTGATTTTTACACATTTGCTCTTTCGTGCACTCTAAGTCTACGCCAACCTGGGGAAGACATTTTTGCGCGAAGGGGTGGCGGGACAAGCGGAGCTTCGAATATGCACTGTGGAGCGACTGCATTACACAGGCAAAGGGCACCCAAAGGGTTGTCCACGAGCTACTGCGCGGGGCGGTTGGCCTAAGGGTACCCCCGACTCACACCAGGAATCTTGAGGGCCCCCATTGTTCCACAGGCCCTGCTTCTTGCCATGTGAGAGCGCCTGTGTGCACCAGCGCCTCGCGGCCCGTGCAGATTCCACCATGGTCTCTCCCGGCATGTGTTGTAAAAACCGTGCGTCACAGGGCAGTCCGTGTAAAAAACGCCTGTGCTGGGTGCCGGGCGGGAAAGGGATGCCATCGAGGATTCCTCTGGGGATGCTCGAGAGCTAACCCGCGTCAGGTACACCGCTGCTGAGGTCTTTGCAGAGTAAGAGTGGACCTGAAAAGCTGCTCCACGGTGATATCAGTGAACTAGTGGGGGACAGAGTCCGCCTCTCCGGTGGAGCATATCACGGTCCCCGTTTTTTGCGCGTTGTGACGGGGGGGCGGATGTTGCATGGGTTGCGTCCCCCTGCGCCGCACCAGAAGATAACTGCGAGGTGCAGTGGACAACCAAGGGTCGCATCCAGGCCGTAGAAATGTATACAAATTAAGCTTGAATAATAATAACAACAATATATCTTTGCGCAGCCACATGTTGGGGATGCAGTCAGAACCGTTCACTTTTTCCTTGTTACCTCTTACTCCAATCTACTCTTTCCTAGGACAATGCCCAACTGTGGAATATGTATTTTCCATAAAATCCATCTAACCATTACCTTTTTGCTGCGGAAAACATAAAATGCAATACTGCGAAACGCTCACGCCACCCCGTGTGCAGAGATGGGTGTGGTGGATCCTGTGGGATCAGCCAGGTGATGCATTTCAACCCCCAATCCTTAAGTTTCTCAATTACTTGACCGGAATGGTTTTATGACTGTCCGGGAGTTTTGAGCGAAAAGAGATGGTGAAAACTAGGAACTGGGTAATGATAACCATGGCCTAGCCCACCGCCCCCGTTAGAGAATGCGGTGGGGCCAAGGGGTGTATTTTTTGAGTCATTGGTGGTGTACCTCATTGTGGGGAAGGTCCCCCCAAGAGGTTTTGGGTCCCATTTTATTTGCCACAAGGGCAGTTTTATTGATTGAATCTAAGAATTATCCACGTAGGGGACAGAGGACAAAAGATCCCCGCCTGGCAAGCGCGCAGAAAGGAAGGCCAGCGCCCCCGCAGACCGTAACCCATTTTTACCATCTGGTAAAGTGACCCCGCGTGTCCCTTGCATTGGTTGATGAGGACGCTCCGCTCAAAGTGGCACGATCTTTCCATCTTAGGTGAACGTCCAGTAAGCTTGAAGGATTCGGATGGCAAGTCGGACTAACGCATACCGCAAAAATATTTTTTTTACTTTCCGTGGTGCCAATGGCGTGATCTTGCAAACCCCGGCACTTTAGCATGCGTTCAGCCGTTCCCAAAATGCGAGGTTTAGAGAACCACGGTCCACGCCGCGTTTGCGTGGGTCGTTTTAGAGCTTCGATCATGTGACTAAGGGGCGCCCACACACTAGTAAGCAGGATTTGCAGCAGCACCATTTCTTTGGAATGCCGACGGCGTCCCCGTTTGCACAAAGATGCCCCACAGCAGTTACCGCAGAGCGCTGGTGTAGGATCGGTGGTTCCCAATGATGCCACTGGAGGTGATTGCTTGGCGTACGGCAACAGCTTGGGTCACGCGGGAGCCACCGGCGGGGTCGGCGCGTGATTTTGAAACAATGTTCTACGGCTATCTAATAAAGGCATACGATGGAA
>JAHSUH010001807.1:10000-11522 GCA_025388415.1 Cynanchum wilfordii
AATTTTTATCTCAATAAGGATATCTCCGATCATGACATAAGTACGCAGTTATTATTGCATCAGCCCAAAAACCTTGCTAATTTATCTTTACGGCGCTTCCTCTAGCAATTCTCTTTATCAATTAGATCCTTTTTTATCCATAGAAAAAGTAGCTAGCCATAATATTTATTTCTTCATATTTCGGCTTCCGAAGTTCTTTTTTAGCAGCAAATGATAAAACTCAGAGCCTTTAGACGATGCATATGTAGAAAGCCTAGTTTTTCTAGCATTTAGTTCAGCACATCTGGTATATTCACCTCCTTTCTTTCTTTTTTTTCTTCTTATAGTGGAGAGATAGTTTACTCACGACAGATCAGCGCTTTACATTATTGGGTGTTTGCAAGAATGGGTTTGCTCCGAGTGCCTGAAATATTATTCCAAAGCTTTCTGTGTGTTCTCCATTACTTGTGTGGATAAGGCCTATATTTATAGGGATACGAAACTTCTTGACCATAGGGATCAATTTCTAGTCGTCATAGCTTCATAATAATTTCAAAGCTCGCATGTAATTTCCTTCGTACTGAGCTGGACATCCGTTACGGTCGCCATTCCATTAAAAGAATCTTGTTCCAGAACCGTACATGAGATTTTTCATCTCATACGGCTCCTCCTCATGTGCATAATGAGAATAATAGATGAACCCCCTTTTGACCTAATTTTTTTTTCATTTTTCATCAAGAACCCATTTGTAGCCAGTGTTTTTGCAAGAATCTCTAGCTAACCTTCCTGCAAGAGATCACCAAGCGCCTTGGGACTAGATAGAAAATGATGACTCCAAATAATTTTTGTTTTTACCCGCTTCCCACCCCCAGAATTAGTCACTTCAACAAGCTTCTTGATGGTTGGTATGAGTATCCGCAAGGATTGAAACGAGGTAGATGGATAATAATGTCCCAACCATTCTTTTAGTCCTGGAAGCCTGATAAAGGAGGGGGTGGAATTATAATAAAGTTTTGCATTAAGTGACTTTTGTGCAGTGCCTTTCCCTGGCGCAGCCTATTGGTATTAGTGGAATAGGATTGAATTATAATACAGAACCCCCAGGTGTAACTCTTTCGCTGAATACTAGAATCGACAATTGAAATAGATATCTCGAGGTTGCATTAGTCGAGGATACACGATAGAAGGAATTGTTCTATTTCCAAGCTTCGCCTTCAATAAGCGTAGATTTTCAAAATTTTTTTGAAAAAAAAAAAAATTCGAAACACGTGTACATTTATCGTAAGGCTGAGAGAAATGACTCAATATGAAAATAAATATGAAATAAAAAAAAAAGAATCAAATCGCACCATCTCTGTAATAGGTAAATGCTCCCTTTCTCCCGAAGTTGTCGGAATCATTCGTAATAAGATATTGGCTACAATGAAAAGGTCTTATCAATAAAATTTCCATTTATTCGCGATCTAGGCATAAGTAGCAATCCATTCTATAATTCTTCTCATTACCTCTCGTGAAAAACGATCTAAAGAAAAGAATTGTACAG
>JAHSUH010001808.1:0-85023 GCA_025388415.1 Cynanchum wilfordii
TCAACCTTGCACTTCTGAACATCTTCAGGTATTTGGATGGTTATGTTGTTGGGTAGTTGACACCAAGCTTTATAGATATAGAAGCAAACAAAAATTAGTGACTTCTTCTATGCCCTGCAGGTTCTTATGTTTTTTCTAGTCATAGTTTAGCGAGGTCTGAAATTATTGTTGGTTGGTTGTGCTAAGGCAAATTATTTGAAGAACACTGCAAACACGCTATAAACCAATCAGATGCTCAATCTGTACTTATATTTTGAATTTAATAATAAAATTTTTGTTCCTGTATAAAGTTGAAAGAGGTTCTAAGTATCTGTATATTCTATAATATACATCATTCATGATGTTGGCGAAGAAGTGGGTTTGTTCCTCAACTTGATTGATGGATAGAAGTTGGATATGTGGCACATTCAATCTGTGTGGATCACACTTCTGTGGTCTTTCAATGATATGCAACTTTCTTTAGTTTCTCTGTATAACCATTTTAACGTTGTTGTGGTATTCTTTCCTTTTGTCTGTCCAGATTCTCGTCAAAACTGTTCCAATCAAGCAGGGCCATAAGTTGAGAATTATTTGGCCTATAACTCCTGGTATACATCACTATGAGGAAGGGCCATGCAGGTACCTGGGTCACTTGATTGGACATGAAGGAGAAGGATCTTTATTTTATACTTTGAAAAAATTGGGTGGGTTCTTCATCAGTGCTCAAGAACTTAAATTGTTTGTCCATTCTGACCCTCATCACTTCCATTGATTAATTTTCTATTATGGAATTTTCAGCATTTGGATTCTGACTAAACTAAGAGTTGATAATTCCTTGATTGATTTTCATCATCTTCCTTTTGTAGATATCATTTTACTTTGCATATCACATTCTATGCCAATGTTTTATCTATATTTCTGAAGGCCTAGGCTGAGATATTCAGATTTTGTTGTTATACAAAATGTTTGTGTGCGTGGAGAGTAGTGAGCCATTTCATGGGGAACCATTCATTCATGCATGCATTCTTTTGCATTTATATTCTGATGAAAATAGTAGTGTTATTCTATCTATCTATTCCATCGGGCTTATTATCAGGACATGTGCCATCAATTTGTATTTATTATGAGTCCTATACCCTTTTTAGATTCAAAATTTTGTACTTCAAAAGTATCTCTACGGGCTATCTGCCATCAATTGTCTTTCTATAGATACTTTTCATATTTTGCTTTTACTAACCTGAACTCTTTGATGGAATTATATTGGAATATGGTACTATGATTACCATGAGCAACAGAATGTTTGGAAAGATATCCTATCGCTCTGAGCAAGTGGGATTTTGAGACTTCCTTGGATGTTTAATTGCATTTGATGTGTTTCATAACTCAATAATACTTTACATATTCACCCATGGTATCTTTTTTCCTTCAAGAATGACTGACTAGACAAAATCATTAGCATAGTTTAGTTCTATTATGTCCTGTAATTTCGAGCCTAGGTTATTTAGTTTACCAATTAATTATTCTTGGAGAATAGGATCTTTATTAGGGTAGTAATCTAGGTTTAGGTTCTATCAAATTCTTTTGTCAGCCTTTGTAAAACCTGTTTTATATTTTGAGAATTATTTGTCGTAGCTCCTGGCTACATGTTCTTCTTTAAGAACCTAGCATTTGCTAAATTCGCCTTTACTATGTTTCTCCATTGGGTTTTCCCTCTAAAACCCATACCTTCAATATAAATCTAAGGCCCTTGCTTTCTTTCCCCAGATATGTCTGCACTAATGGGACTTGATGGATATTAATTGATAGATGATCCCTACAACCCATACCTTCAATATGGATCCAAGGCCCCTCCCTTTCTTCCCCTGGACATGCCTGCATTAGTGGTACTTGATGAATATTAGTGATAGATGAGCAATGAGACTTAAATCTTCAGAGCATGTGAAAAGAATTTTATCTGGGTGCTGTTGTTATTGCACATACGACAATCCTTTCAATTCATAATGAGTACTTCTTTGTTCCTGTTTCTGGACTTCTGCAAATGTATCATCAATAAGTTTGTGTTGCAGGTTGGGCAACGAGCTTATCTGCTGGTGAATCAGATTCAAGTTATTATTTCTCATTCTTTAAAGTAACTATTGATCTGACGGAAGCTGGTCATGGTCAGTATATTCTGGGTTTTGCTTTTATTTATTATTATATCTGAAAACAAGAAGCTGAAGAAAAAATTTCTATTTAATTGTGGCCTGAGATTTGAGTAATTGGAGGTGGATCATCTAATGCCTTTATAATTTAAGCAAAATTTTTCGAATGGAATTGCAGAGCATGTTGAGGATATTGTGGCATTGCTATTCAGATATATACATCTTCTACAACAATCTGGTGCCTGCGAATGGATTTTTGATGAGGTTTTGTCCTTTACTGTATTTCATCGAATATTTTGGGTGCAATAAACGTTGTAACCCTCTTCTCTGACATAGATGATTATTTCTCTGATAGTAATGTTAGTCAGGTGAGATGCCATGGGCCCATAAAAGCGTGTATGTATTGAAACCCTTTGTCTTGGAGCTTGATTTAATTTAAATTGATAATGCCTTACCCACCTTTATATGGACATTCAAACACAATTTAATTTTGTGGTGCCTGTAAAAGGCATGTAATCACAAAAGTGTAGTTTTGCCAATTGTATGACTAATAAGTTGAACTCAGAAAGCTTCAATTCTTTTTCGTAGATTGGAACTCTTACTATTTTCTATTGGCTGTGCCTTTCTCCTAGATGAGTAATCCTGAAAATGTCTGATTATACCTATGCATTTGTATAAGATTATTTCTTGAAACTTAGAAATTTTGCTATGCATCTTTTCCAGTTTCCTTATACAAGAACTAGATGTGCAAAGCTTTTTTGCATCCACTGCTTTGACGACTAGCTAAGCTGATGGTGTTCTGAATATATGGAGTGTGTTGGTGTAAGACCTATTTCATAAAAAAATCGTTTTATCTGCGGTGTTGTAGTTGTGTTAAGGGCAGATGAATTGTATTGATATTTATCTCAAGGGTCCTAGTTTTTCAGGTCTAAAGTTTTATTTAGATTTGGTCCTAGTTTTTGGAGGATATCGGTAGTCTCTCCTCCACGTAGATTGCTGGATGTTCTGTTTTGATTTTGTTTCTATAAGAATTTTAATCATCTTTTCTTAATCTTTTAATGAAGCTTTCAGCAATTTGTGAGACTGCTTTCCATTATCAAGACAAGACTAATCCGATCAATTATGTTGTAAATGTTGCTTTGAATATGAAGGTAATAAATTAACACTCTCCGTGATTATGCATCTTCTGCAGTTTTGATGCTTACAATTGTCTAATAATTTTTTTTAGCATTGAAGTTCCATTCCTTGATAAATTCCTAATCTCAAATATGCTAAAAATATTTTAATAGTGAAATGAATGATTATTATTCTCTCCTCTATGGTCGGGAGCTGGAGAAGTGATCAATAAACTAGAAAATGTCTAAGAAGATTAATTTGTTCGACTGAATTTTCTGCTGATTTTCCCCATTATTTGAACTTCCTCTTTCAATGTTGTTTTTTTTTCTCTTTATTCTATTATCACTTTGTACGCACAAATAATATCAATAATTGATCATAATGTATTTGCAAAACATATTTCAGTTATATCCACCTAAAGATTGGCTTGTGGGGTCGTCTCTGCCTTCAAAATTTAACTCAGATGTTATTCAGTCATTCTTAGATGAACTCACTACAAAAAATGTCAGGTAGGTCTTGCTAATGATTGGTGAGTGATACTTTTTGATCCTTAGATTGGAAAGTAACATACATATCCACTTTGTGCCAGTATATAGCATTTTTTTATTTTCTCAAGCTGACTTTTATTTCTTTGAACTGCTAATATAACTTACCTGGGTTGGAATATGGTTTTAGCTAGAAAAACATGTAAACATCTCCTATGGGTCCAAAACTTTTGGCTCAACATATTTTGTTGCCAGTTGCTGACCTACTTATAGGAGGACTGGTATGGAGTTGTTCTCCTGTTCAATTCCAATTTCTATTAGCTTCAGTGTTGCAGTGTAGATGTTCACATCCATTGTCATGGTTATATCTTTTGCTTATCTCTATGTTCTCACATCTGCAACACTAAAATGGTATTTATTTGTTGAACAGAATCTTTTGGGAGTCAACCAAGTTTAAGGGGCACACAGAGATAACTGAACCATGGTATGGAACTGAATATTCTATCGAAAAGTTAACTAGCTCCATGATTCAGGTATGGCTTCTAGTTATTTCTTTCATATGTATGCTGGAAGTTTTGTATTAACTTGGAGATTCATAAGATACTTACCCTGCTTGCAGCAATGGATGGAAAGAGCTCCTAATGAACATCTCTATCTTCCTAACCCTAATATTTTCATTCCAACTGATCTAGCTGTAAAAGATGACTTGAAGAAGGTATTTATTGTTAATGCCCTATTTTATCTTCAGTTTTTGATACTTTACCTTTCTGATATAACTTCATTTTGAACAGAGGGATTTTCCTCACCTGTTGAGGAAATCATCATATTCAAGGTTGTGGTATAAGCCTAATACCGTCTTTTTAACCCCAAAAGCATATGTGAAAATAGATTTCAGCTGTCCATGCTCTGGGAATTCGCCTGAATCTACTGTTCTTATGGATATCTTTACACAACTATTGATGGACTACTTGAATGAATATGGTAAATCTTGTGATGTTGATTTTTCTTTTTTTTTACCCCTTCTTTTCAACACAAATTCCGTTTTGTTGACTGTTGAAAAATCCTGAGATAGCATAGTAATCCTCTCTTCCTGAGATGGCCATAATAATTCTCTCTTCTTTTATCTTTATTTGTGTTCCTGGTAATTCAAACATCTTATTTGCTTTGTACCTTTAGCTTATGATGCCCAGGTTGCTGGCCTCTATTATGGCATCAGTAATACAGATAGTGGTTTCCAGGTACTATTTTTCCCATTTCTGTATATTTCTATTAGGTTCTACTTCAAAACGGATTGGCTGAAAGATTTCAATCTTAATGTTCTGAACAAATATATTTAGGACTATGATGTGAGCTCCTAGCAAGATTTCTTTTATATCATATTTCCTGTATGTTTGTTATTTATCATTAATTTTGTTATTATTTCACCAGTGTGTACAGATTGCACACCCACTTAAGTGTGTCCTGTTATGTATACATATATGTGCATATGTTTAAGAAACTATGCATGTTTAGAAAGCACGGATATCTCTATACATACAAGCAAGAGTCTACACCATATAAAATACATTAGCATATGCTCTTTCTTCCTAGGTCCATTCTGAGTTTCATTAAATATCATGGCTCTCTTCTATTTACTTAATACAGCGTGACTACATGACGTAAATATCTATAGCATGCAATAAACTAGTTCAGATAAGATGACCATTGATCCTAACTGGAGGACATTTCACTATAATTCATTTTCTTTTATGTTTAACCTAGTTTGGTTCATTTAAATCAGGAGGCTTATTATGACTTTGAAACAAGGAAGTATTCCTCAGTGATGAGGAAGAGTAGCCAATGTGGTAGACGGCTAAAATACATGTTATTTTTCCTTTTTCCTCTTTTCTCTTTTCTTTTTTTTTTTTTTTTTCCCCTCTCCCTCAGAATTCTATTGAGAATTTCTAATTGTTATGTTTTTGTAGGGATTGTTCCAAGTACATGCACAGTATAACTTAAATGTCTAACAATTCAAATTTTCTTTCAAGTCAAGATGATTTTTCTTTTCTATCTTTTTTCTGACTTAGGTGACTGTCGTTGGATATAATCACAAGTTAAGAATCTTGCTGGAAACTGTGATTGAGAAAATTGCGAATTTCGAAGTAAAACCTGACAGATTTTCTGTGATCAAGGTCAGTGTCATCTTCTTAACATCTTCAATATTAGATACAGCTCAGTTTTCCTTGATGGAGGATGCACATGATATTCTTCAATTCCATTTCCTTTGTGCATAGATCATCTAATCCATTCATTTGATTAAATTTAAGATACTGCCTAATTACCAGACGCTAATATATATATTTTTTGTTCTTTGGCTGCCAATCTGGCCGCTAATTAGTTCTTCAGTATCGATATGCGTAGCTACCAGTTTCACCTCGAGTTTGCGTTAAATTTGTGGGTTTACTTTATGAATTAGAAATTAACCTGGAAAGCCTGATGTAAGCATGGAACATTGAATTCTGCAAAAAGTGTGAAACATTTAAGAAAAGACATCCAGGAGTTGTTATTTCACCATTTGTGAGTAAAATTTTGGTTTCAAATAACGGTGTAGATATGGTTAAACATGTTTATTGTGTTTTGCTTTTCTTGTAGGAATTGGTATCAAAGGAGTATCAAAATTTCAAGTTTCAACAACCTTACCAGCAAGCCATGTATTACTGCTCATTGATTTTGCATGACCAAGCATTCCCTTGGACAGAGAAACTTGAAGTTCTTCCAAATCTTGAAGCTGAAAATCTTCTTGGATTTTATCCTCAGATTCTGTCTAGGACCTTTTTGGAATTCTATGTTGCAGGTTTTTGTCATTGATTATTTTTGCTGATTGTGCCTAGGTTTTTTAGAAGTATTATACTTTAAGCATTACCATTTGGGCTACTTTTCTTTGATTCAGGAAACTTTGAACCAAATGAAGCAGAGTCAATGGTAGAACATATAGAAGATATATTTTATAAGGGTTCTCAGCCTTTGTCCAAGGCTTTGCACCCTTCTCAGCATCTGACGAACAGAGTTGTCAAGCTTGATAAAAGTGTAAATCATTTTTATACAGCAGAAGGTCTTAATACAAGTGATGAGAATTCTGCCCTTCTGCATTATATTCAGGTATATGCCTCAAAATTTAGTTTTGGTACAGATCACAGGAACCAAAACCTTGATTTACTCTTGACATCATTAACTGCATCTGGATTTTCCTCAATGTGGCAATCTAAAAAGCATATGACAAGGTTAATTTTAGGACATCTAAAAACATGAAAGTTGTTTCCCTTTCTTAATTCTGTTACTGCAAACCATTATTTGGGCTCTAGGACTAAATGCGGCCCCAAATCCTAGTAAGAACAAGATTGGTTACCTGATGTTGTACGTCCAATTTACTCTTTAGTTGTACAAATTCTTATCTTAACTTGTAGTCCCCTTGTTAGACAAATTCAGCAGTCTCTTTCAACTTTAGTGTGTGTTCCTCTATTGATGTTATGGTAGGAATATTTTTCTTTTAATTGGTAAATCAAGCTCAAGTGGATAACTCTCTCTTTTTCAAAATCTTTAGTATAGATCCCAAAAGGGAATCTTCTTTGTCAAATATGGTAGGTATTAACTGTCGCTATTATATGCCATAATTTTGGAAACTAATGACCCTTCGGTAGATCTAGAGTCAAGGGTTTAACTATGCTACTCCCACCTTTTAGTACTTAGATGACATGGAAATACTCAGATGATTTATTACTTCTATATCTAGTTTTCCTATCATAGAACAGTCTCTTCTGAAAGAAAGACAATGGCTCTTTGAGCATCAAATTACTTATTGGGCATAATAAGGGCTTTTCTGTGCACTTTACTGAAGTTTGTTTTTTTTACTCTCCATCAAGAAATGCCTGAACAATTATATGGTGGCAGCTTTTCCAAAGCGTAGAACTGCTGAAGAAAAACGAACATACTACAGATTGAAAAACATGTGGTGCTTTAGAAACTAACTATCTGCCGGGCTACACTGATCCCGGACTTTCCTTTTATTCCTGGAACAATTCTTTTGGCTTCTCCATAACCTCTTTCTTTGTGCCTGTCAATCAAAATGCTAACTAAAGATTTCTGTGTATGGTGTAGGTCCATCAAGATGATTTCATGATGAATGTTAAACTTCAGCTGTTTGCTGCTGTAGCCAAACAACCTGCATTCCACCAACTTAGATCAGTTGAGCAGCTTGGCTATATCACTGTACTTATGCAGAGGTATGAACCAATTTGTTCATCTGACTTGGTTATGATGAAGTTTCTCATATATATTCCCTGTGTGTAGAATATTCTGTACACATATAAAGTTGCAATTTTGTTGTTGTAGGGATGATTTTGGTGTTCGAGGAATACAATTCATCATCCAATCTACCGTAAAGGTATATATGCATGCAGCATTGGCAAAATATGAAGCCAGTTAATTGTTTTATATATGCTCTTTGTATCACCTATAGTGTAATCTCTTTTGACAGGGTCCCAAGCATATCAATCTGAGGGTTGAGGAATTTCTTAAGATGTTTGAAACTAAACTTAAAGAGATGACTCTTGAAGAATTCAAGGTAAGCTAAGGGATGAATACCATTTGCTAATATATTTACTTGCGGGCAAAATTGGTGAAATTAGTCCCTAACAGTTTTATGTTTAGTGACTTTTGTCTTAACTTTTGTATGTATATCAACTTCTTAGATCCCCAAGGTTTTTATGGAGGACTTATTTTAACCCTTTTTGCCCAAGTCTGGTGAAAATCCTAAGTAAACAATGGAGCTCAACTTTGATGAAGTTTGTAAGAAGGCGTTATACTTGGGGAGAAAAAGGAATGGATCATTCTAATTCCATTAGGAAAAGGGAAACTCCCCAAGAGTTCCCTTCATTAATGCTTTCCTTTTTGGCTTTTACTGAGCATAACCAAATTATCCCTTATTAATTTTGTGAAACATGACTTCTAGTGTCGACTTAAGGGATTTTCAGGAGAAAAGTACCGAATAAGTCCCCCTACCTAAAAACTTCGGGATAAAAGATTTTAAAATGGAAAAGTTGAACAAAAGTTACCAAACATTTAGGGTCTATATCCACTGACTAATTATCCTATGTGCTGATTCCTTGATTTTCATGATTTCCACTGACAAGGACATTTTTATGCATAAATGATAGAGCAATGTCAATGCACTTATCGATTTGAAGCTTGAGAAGCACAAGAATTTACTGGAAGAATCGAATTTTTTTTGGCGGGAAGTTTCTAATGGGACTCTCAAATTTGACAGAAGAGAACACGAGGTAATGTACTGTTTTTTAAGAGTCTGCAAGTTCCCACCATGGTTATGCTAAAATACCTGAAAATCTCTCTTTTGTTCCCCTCTTTGGCACATGCAAAAAAAAAAGATATATTGATACTATATTGAATTCCATCAAAAACTTTTGGTACATTGGAGCAATGTGTTTCTTTTTCTTCCTTTTCCCCACTCTAATTTTGTTGTTGCATCTATTGCTAATCTTCGATGTTAAATAAAACTGTTGAAACAGGTTGCAGCATTGAAACAACTGACTCCGAAAGATCTGATTGATTTTTTTGATGAATATATTAAAGTTGGTGCACCTCGGAAGCAAGCATTGAGCGTTCTCATTTATGGAGGCTCTCGTTCTTCTGAATATCATGAGGACAGAAATGAATTGGTGGAGCCAAGTGCAGTTCGAATTGATGATGTTCTCAGCTTCAAGCGATCATCCCCTCTATTTGGATCATTCAAAGGAGGCATTGGTTTTGTGAAGTTATAAAGTACTAGAATTCTTCCCAGATGCAAAAAAAAAAAAGCTTACTGCTTATGCAAATTGACCTGACCTTCTACTTGTGAAGGAAACAACTGTTATTTACAATGTCGATTTTGAAATCAGAATTCAATATTTTTCCTCACCAAACCCTTGTATTGTTCAATTTTCATCTATAGTTCTTGAGGAGGAATAAGCTAATAATAAATAAGCTGATGAGCTGAATATTTGGGACCAAAAAATTTTAACTGTTCTGAGCAGAATGCATAGAGCAGTTGTCATACTCTTCTATCATGTTATATATGCTTGTACATCATGGAAGTCTGGTGGTCTATACTCATTTGTTCTTAAACCTGGATGTAAAAGATAATGGTTATTTCAGAAATTGTTTACTGGGTGGGAGGACAACGGACCTGGGAAGTCCCGAACAAAATTGAAAACCAGTGTCATGAGAACATGAATGAAGTTGTTCTGTTACATTTTAATGATGTTATTTGTAAAAACTAAAAAGGTAAATGAAGTCTCTCCTGTTTGGCGGGGCACAAACATATAAATCATTAACATAGCCTAGTATTCCAAATAATTTTGGAAGTAACAACTACTAATGACTAGCTTGGGTGAAGGTTAATACAAGCGTATTGAATAAAAATGAATGATTGAGGAGTATCAGGTGATCACAAACATAATGATCAATGTCGCTCCAAAGAATAAAGAATCAAACTCATAATATCAGAGTACTAGTACGTATCAAAATCATTGAAGGCCTTGAAGGCAAAACTGGCCAAATTTGATGAATCTAGACTTGCTATCTTGCCGTCATCCTGCTGACGGAGATGGTGGTGATGGGCGGAACTTTCCTCCAACTTGGGGGGTGGATGATAGTACATCCGAGCAGTTTGAGGACAATGAGAATGGAACCTAGCCACTATTCTCACCCCAGTATCTAGCAACTCCAGATATTTCCCCATCGATATCTCCTTGAAACAGTTGATTGAAGAGAGATGGGAGATGGGATCTTCAGCAAATTAACTCCTCAGATGTACAAGATCATAAAATGGCTTTTTTCCTTTTCTTTTTCTTGCTTCTGTGTACGTAAGACTTCATCTGCTTATGTATCCGAAGGTAAGGAGTAGTTTGGGGAATGGGGAATAGCCTTCCCTTTCCTTTCACCTTCTTTCTATGCGTTGATAGATTCCCTTTGTTGACCAGGAATGTTTGTGACTTTCCTATTGTGCTCGGGTCGGTCCACCTATTACATGGGATGACTTCCTTAAAAAAATCATGGTTAGTCAAACAAGAGATGGTGTATGCGCCATAATAGTCTCTTCTTTAATTAAATACAACCTTCTTTTTCTCCTTAGCAACACATGGCTAGTCAAAAGAAAAGACAACGTCAAACCGAGTTCTGGCTGGGGAGAAGCTTCTATGTCTCTACTTTTTTGAAAGTCTAATTGTATTATATTTTAAGTAATTTTTTTTTAAAAAAAAAATGTATTTTTTTAATTTAAATTTTTTATAATTAAATATTAAAATTTTAAATGTCATCAAAATGAATGTCAAGTATATTTTGATTGGACAAAATTGTTATCTAAATACACCGACTTTTGACTTGAGTAATAATTTGCTATATTTTATAATTTCATCATCATTTTAATATCATTATTCACTTAGATTGCTTTCTTAAGAAGATTATTAATGCACAAACTATTTTTGTATTAATATTAATATAGTTAATTGTAAAATTATATGTTAACAGAAAATAAATATTTTAACAAAAATGTCATTTTATATCTAAAATATAAATTAAAAAAGCATTTAACTCTAAATCAAAATATACAAAAGAATGTCTTATTAAGATAATTTGTACAGACTCCCCATTTAAGGAACATGTTGCAGGAAATTATTCTACTTCCCTGGTTCCTACAAGGAAGAAAATCAGTTTACTGGCAGATTTTAGACCAGAAATTCGTAATGAAGAAAACTGAGTTAAACAAGTTTAAAACACTACCTTCAATTTCTATTAACAAAATAAGTCCCACCTACTGCTATAACCTGTAACTGCAAAGCATTCTGGCCCTTTCGATTTTACACTTTTTTGGATAAAAGTGGTGATTCCAAGCGGTGGCAAAATAGATCTAATTCATGTAATAATTCCTCTGATTCTATATGTTTCACAATTTAAATGAAAGTAATTTCCCTCTTCCTATTATGCAGTCATTTTATCAGTCCACAGCCATATAACTAAGCAGTCTAAACTAGATAATATGTCATGCTATCTGCAAAAGAAGAATAGGAAAAAAAAATAGTTATATTATATTCTTCTCAAATACGAAACAATAATGAAGATATTATTTCACCTATAAACTCGAAATATAACAGACCATCTATATATATATATATATATCAAGCTTACCGTGTAAATATAAGGATCACTACGACCTCCTGCTCCAGTCCTCTTAACCTGCTCTAAATTCAACAGTCTGCAGATTATAATAAGACTTATGAAATCGTTACGGAAATTCGAATCATGATCACAGGGTTCAAATGGCCAAGTGCAAGGTACAAACTATGAAGTATGCTGCACTACCTAAAACTTAGTGAATTTTCCCACGGAATTATGAACGTGTCTTTCTCTGCCGATGTGTGTGTTGTGATTTGTGTGTGTGTGTGTGTGTTGTGATTTGTGTGTATGTGTGTGATATAGAGATTAGAGAGAGAAAGAGAAGTTGCGGCTCACATTCTCAACGCCTTGCTGGTACTGGGGTTGTCACCTAGCAAATGCCGAATCTGGACTTCAGAAACAGAACCTTGAGCAGTCAATACCTTCAAAATGGCTTCGGCTCGGCGCCGCATATGACCAGAATAAGAAGTCTTCTTCAGCTTTGCATCCTTAGCCCGAAGTAGCACAGGATGATGTTCACGCTTTCTGGTGACATCATGACTTCTTGCGCTGGAGATTGCGCTGCTGGAGCTACTCGACATACAAGAGGAAGCCGAAGCAGAGCCTTCAACCTCAGTTTCTGGAAATCCGGAATTGATCTTACGGCAATCGGATATGCAGAAAGTCTTGGATCTCCGCTTTCGAACCTCCTATAGATCAAATATAATTCAAATTCGTAAAAACAGAGCCAAATAAGAGATCATAAGAGAAATTCAAAAAAAACAGAGCCTAGTGAGAATTGAGAACAATAACACGACATACAGATTTAGAAAACCACCAGACTCATAAATTTTAAATTAACTCAGAACAATTTAGAAGCTGATCTACCGCTAAATTTTGTATTATGAAATGGAAGCACCAAAACCAGACCAGTAGGTTTCTATTATCAAAAGGACAGTTGAAGATGAGACCAACTAAAGAGCTAAAAAAGCAACTCCTACAAACGAAATTCATAAATTCAAAACACGGTTAATTGTAAAGTTCAATCCGTTGTTTTTAACATTTTATAGAACAGTTTACCAACTAAATCTTCAGAAAACGGAGTTGAACACTTGAACTTGAAACAGATCCGTAAGGTCCAAATAGTGGAATACTGCGATCACCTTGAGCTTCATTATGTCATGAAACTGAGTGACGATGGTGATCACCTTCTCCTGTTGTTGATTGTTACTCGTGATCGATGATGACGAACTGCTCCAGTCCGACCTCGAAACCGAAAGCCTCGTTGGACTTTTGTCGTTCATCATCATCATCTTTTTCCTCTTACAGCTTTTCTCACTACAGCAATATACAAAGTAAATGAATGCAATTCCGATTAGTGATTACAGATCAAACAAAATCCAAACTGGAGCTCGAGATTTACAGTTTGATAGAGATCAGAGAGAGGGGGTCAGGCTTGGTGGTGGAGAGGAGCAGGAGAGCTGAGGCTACTTCGAGTTCAAATGGATTTGGAAATGCTTTTTCTGCTGCCATCATTTATTTTTTTTAGTGTTTGATTTCCTTGAAAAAGGGCGGGAGTACGAAATGAAAACTGTTTGAAACTTTTTTTTTTTTTTAATTAATCTCGGTTTCCTCTTTTGGTTTCGATTCGACAGAAATAAACGGAAAGTTTGTAAGTTAATTTGGGCTGTGGGCTCTTATTGGGCCATGATTCTTTTGGGCCTCTTATTGAGAGTACCATATTAGAAAGGATTAGTGCTAAAATTGAAATTTATGGTGAAATTGAAGTGTATTTGGCTTTAACTTAAATTTTTTATTTTCATTTTCTAAGTGAATAAATTTCTCTTACTAAAATTTAAAGAGTTAGTTTCAAATTTATATATATATATATATAAATTAATAGTTTTTTTAAAAATAAAATATATATATATTTTTTTTTTGGTAATTAAATAAAAAATATTCCTATATATATATATATATATATATATAAAAAAAAAAAAATTTATATATATATATATATATTATATTAATGACCTAATCTCAGCTGATATTTTGCCGTGCGATTGCCGCTAGCTACAACCACCAGTTAAAAGTGGTCGCTTTTTCGCACTCTCAATCTCTTCCTTCTCTCTCCTATTTTTTTTTTTTTAATGTATGACAAAAATATTGTAATCAAACACAATAATTAATAATTGATTTTAAATATTACATTTCAATTTTTAAATCCTCCACAAATGTTACTAATATCTCTAACCATTTAAAGTTATGAAAAACAACTTTTTTTTTTTTTGTTTTAAGTGAAGTTGTGATTGGTTTTCCCCTAATCCCTCCCATAGTTTTTGGTTAGATTATCTGAATTTCAAAGTCATCACAATTTCGAATAATCTAGATTTGGTTCAGGTTGCATTTGTAAAGTCCAACTTTGAGTAACTTTTACTCAAAGGGGAAGGCCTCATTTTGAAGGCATCGGGACTTTAACTAATAAAATATAATAACTCACCCCCCACCCCCCCCCCCCCCCCCCCCCAAAAAGGATCTTAGAGTGTCTAGGTTGCAAAATCCCTAATGCCTTCTTTTTTTTTCTGAGGAGTTCTCACCTAAGATTTGCGTAAGAAGAGGGGGGACACAAGCACATTTAGAGCCCGAAAGATCTCACTCTAACTTTTACGTGAATCGCTTAGAAAGGAATATATTGATTCTCTCCCAATGGTTGGACCATAGGTGCGATGATTTATAACCTTCAAAATTGTATCAAAATGTGTTTTCATAATTTGAAACACGTCTAAGAAACATGATGCTCTAATTAATAATAATAAAAAAATAAAAAGCGTAAATGAGGTAGTTAAGAAACTTAAATATATCCTAAAGTTTCACTATGTTAATTTCTAAAGTCATCCTAATTTCATATATAGCCCTCCCTCCTTAAATTTTCACTATGTTTAATTTCTAAAGCCATCCTAATGGTGCATATATAGAATTCGGCCCATTAAATTCCCTCCACATATTTTGATTTCATATATAATAATAATATATAAGTATTCTTTTGTTTCATGTGCTCTCATTAGTAGTTGGTTAATCAGTCCATTCCCGATCTCAACTCCAATTCATCATTTCAAAAGTTTCCAGATCCAGAAATTTCATCAAATCTCTAATTGAAAAAAAAAAAAAAAATTAAACCAATCTGCTAACAAAAAATAATATTATAAAAAAATAATAATAATAATAAAAATAGTTTGTGGGTAAAAGCTGCTAACAAATTCCAATAAAGAATATATACCCCACCACCCACCTTGGGGTCATCTGTAGTTGCAGTTACATTGAAGCTTAAGAAAACAACCGGACACCAACATCAGCAAATCTGGCACTATTTTCCCACTTCACTTTTCTTCTCGGTTGTCGGCAGAAACCATCATCTTCCCCCACAGGCACCGTCTCGACACAGATATTCAGTTATACACTTCTTCATTGAGGAGTAGTAGAAGAAGAAGAACTCTTTGGTCAATGTTGAATTGAACCGAAAGTAAGTAAGCAAAGGCAGTATTGTGATATATACAGTCTTGTCTGTCAGAGGGTGTTTTCTGTGGGTTTGGGTTGAAATATAAGTGATCAATTTTTGTGGGTTCAATTACTTTTTTTACATTCTGGAGAATTCAATGTTGGTCCAAGATCGTTCAACACCAAAACCTCCAAAACCACCCCATAATAGTAATTATTCTAGGCATCTGGAGCATTTAAAGAATCGTCTTCCCATCTCATCTCGTTTTTATCACACTAAGAGTCTTGATTTGTGCACATGGGCATCGGAAAATCTTTACAAAATTCTCACTATTCTACTCTTGGTAACAACTGTTGCCACACTCTTCTTCTTCCGAAACTCCGCCTATGGAGGAGATACTTCCGCCTTGCTTTGTCTGCAATCTACCCAATTGCATTCTATCCATCCCCAACTTCCTCAAGTCAACTGGAATTACGTTCCTGCTATTGCTGATAAATCTACTCCTTTTGCTAATTTCCGATCCGAGCAGTGGATCGTGGTCTCTGTCTCCGAATATCCCTCTGATTCGCTTCGGAAACTGGCTAAAATTAAGGGTTGGCAAGTGCTTGCGGTGGGCAATTCGAAGACTCCTAAGGATTGGAGTCTAAAAGGTACTATCTTTTTATCTTTGGAAATGCAAGCTCAATTGGGTTTTCGAGTTGTTGATTACTTGCCCTATGATTCGTATGTTAGAAAATCTGTAGGATACTTATTTGCTATACAGCATGGTGCTAAGAAAATATTTGACGTTGATGATCGAGGTGATGTGATTGGTAATGATATTGGAAAACATTTTGATGTAGAATTAGTTGGGGAGGGGGCTAGGCAGGATGTCATTTTGCAGTATACTCATGAGAATCCTAATAGGACAATTGTTAACCCTTATGTTCATTTTGGACAAAGATCAGTTTGGCCTAGGGGTTTACCTTTAGAAAATGTGGGTGAAATTGGGCATGAAGAGTATTACACTCAAGTGTTCAGTGGGAAACAGTTTATTCAGCAGGGCATTTCAAATGGGTTGCCAGATGTGGATTCAGTTTTCTATTTTACCAGGAAAGCTGAATTCGAGTCCTTTGATATTAGGTTTGATGACCATGCACCAAAAGTGGCATTGCCTCAAGGAATAATGGTGCCAGTCAATTCCTTCAATACAATATTCCATTCATCTGCATTCTGGGCTTTGATGCTTCCTGTTTCTGTAAGTACAATGGCTTCAGATGTTTTAAGGGGTTATTGGGCACAGAGATTGTTGTGGGAGATTGGTGGGTATGTTGTGGTGTATCCTCCCACAGTTCATCGGTACGATAGGGTTGAAGCTTATCCTTTCTCAGAGGAGAAAGATCTTCATGTGAATGTAGGACGATTGATTAACTTCTTGGTAGGATGGAGATCTAGTAAACACAGACTGTTTGAAAAAGTTCTGGAATTGAGTTATGCAATGGCTGAGGAAGGATTTTGGACGGAGAAAGACGTCAAGTTCACAGCTGCATGGCTTCAAGATTTGCTTGCTGTTGGTTACCAGCAGCCTAGGCTGATGTCTCTTGAAATTGATAGGCCTAGGGCAAACATTGGTCATGGTGATAGGAAGGAGTTTGTTCCTCAGAAATTACCATCTGTACATCTTGGAGTCGAGGAAATAGGGACTGTAAATTATGAAATTGGAAATTTGATCCGGTGGAGGAAGAATTTTGGAAACATTGTGCTTATTATGTTTTGCAGTGGACCTGTTGAACGAACTGCCTTGGAGTGGAGGTTGCTGTATGGCAGGATTTTTAAGACAGTAATTATATTGTCACAGCAGAAGAATATGGATCTTGCTGTTGAACAAGGCCAGTTGGATCACATTTACAAGTAAGTCTTTTTCCATATACACATTCTATTACAATCGTGTCAGAATTTTCTTGTCTTTTATTGATGTTATTCACAGCCAACCTGGTTTTGGTGGTGATGCCATGGGGATTAAAAAGTGAAATTAATTGTAAAAGTAATTTAACTGAGTATTTGCAGAAGAAAAAAAACAAAAACTGTGAAACTCTTTACATCAATTCTATTTCTGGCTTAGCACTTCTGCAGGCACATGGGAGTTGGGGGTGGGGTTATGAATTATAATTGGGAGGCTTTGCCGGAAGAAATATACTACTAATTAAATTTCCTGTCTAAATGATTTATTGTATTTTTCTTTCAATAATGAAGACATGCTCGAATGCTTATAAAAATAAACCCAAACATTTTCCTGATGGAACTCATTGATGTAAAACCACGTATACACAGTCGTATCCTTGTCTGTTTCCTAGAAATATGTCCTTCAGCAAACTGACTGTGTAACTCAGCTTCAAAGAAGCTGAAGAAGAAAAGTACAGGAACTACAGATACTAGTTAGAAAGGAAAACTTTAATGAATCCCTGAAACCAATAAATCTGATATCTCTACTCTTTCTCATATGTGCTATTGTAGTAATTTATTTGTTATCTGAACTAATTCCTAGTTTGGGGCACCCTACATTTCATCATTCCAAGAAACTAACTTTAGGTCTCTTCCCCCAACCCCTCCAAGTGAGTATTTCTGTAGAATATATATTCCTGAGAGATTGTACATGATAAACGTGAATCCAGAGTGAGTTACTAATAATACTATTTTTGCTCTGTATTTAGAATGTAGGTCTGCTGCTCATATTTGTTTCTTTCTTGAACTCTAAAAGCAACACCAGCTTCTTTTTCTAGCATCACTCCCTGACTTGTTTGTGCTTAATTTGGCTTTTACATTTTTTTTTTTGTATGTTTAGCTTGAGATGGAAGTGTTAAGCCTCTAACTGTTAAGGTTACATGTCATTAAGAGTAATCTTCAATCCATAATAGTGTAATTGTGAACTTCTCTTTATTTTTCCCTCACCTTTTGTCCGTCATTTCAGGGATCTACCAAAATTGTTCAACAGATACACCAGTGCTGAAGGCTTTCTATTCCTCCAGGATGATACAATTCTTAATTACTGGAACCTGCTGCAAGCTGACAAGAATAGGCTTTGGATACCAAACAAGGTAAACTACAATTTCTATCTATATATATAATGAGAAAAGTTATGGCCCAAGTTATTCTATCTTACATTGTAGTAGAAGGAAGATTTAATCATGATAGTGTATGGTTGTTATAGAATGAGCTTCTTGTTTTATCCACTCTTAACATTCTTATGAATCTAGGTATCCGAGTCCTGGACAACTGTCTCCACTGCTGACAACTCAGAATGGTTCGTAAAGCAAGCAGACTTGGTAAAGAAAGTAGTTGCCACCATGCCAGTTCACTTCCAAGTCAATTACAAAGAGTCCGTGAAGAGTGAGCAGAGTCTTACAATCTGCAGTTCGGAGTTATTCTATGTTCCTCGACATTTCGTAGTTGACTTTGTTGATCTTGTTAATCTTGTTGGTGATCTGGATATCCATCACAAGGTTGCAATACCTATGTTCTTTATGGCAATGGACTCTCAGAAGAATTTCGACCCAGTGTTCTACTCAATGATTTATGAGAAGCATCTCCCAGCTAATTCCACAACGTTCTATTCTGCTGAAGTTGCTGCAATTCACCCATGGAACATAACAAGTGAGCAAGAGTTCATTAAGCTCATAAGAATTATGGCTGCTGGTGATCCATTGTTAATGGAGTTAGTTTGATCAAGAAACTTGCTTACATTCATGAAAACCCTTGCAAGAGGGATAGTAAGTAACAGAAACATGTATGAAGTAAATGAAAGTCAAAAAATTCTGCAAATTTTTGTTCCATTCTTTGGTGGGGAGAGAGGTTGAGTTTTCTTCTTTCTTTTCTTTCCATTTTGTGTACATCTCCTGTTATGTTTACTGTGTATTAGTTTTATTCAACAGATCAAGGTAAAATGTGAAGATGAACATGTCCATTTTGGTAATTTTAGTTTTTTTTTTTTATCTCCAGAGCAAGTTTTCGTAGCAGTTTATATGTAAAATCTTGTACTGACATTCATATACTAATGAGAATTATGTTTCTCGCCTGCCTTTTCTTAGCTTCTTTAACTTTGCATCAGTATGATATTTTGTTATAATTGAGCATCTTTTAGGGTAAGAATTTGATGGACTTTTTATAAGCAGCCAACAGTTCATTCACTGAAATCAATATATAATGTGGAAATCATTATGAATGCTACACGAAGTATCAAAAAAATTAGGGTGAAATGCTACATTAGTGATGGTTCCAAGAATGATATGGTCTAACTAAAACAAGTATATAATGGGAATTATTTGGAATTTCCATTTGACTGAAATCAGTTTATACTTTACAAGAGAATGAATCAAGGCAGAACCCCATCAGCAGGGGAGAAAATTACAAACAAGGGAATGGTGAAAATTTTCAGGTGGATTTAGCAGTTACATTGGGGGAAGAGAATCAACAAAATTTTTATTTTGCAGTCAAAGAACCCAAATTTATTCATCGATCAATACCTTCAATCTTGTCTTCAACTTCAGAGTACAACTGCCTCAATTTCTCAATATTTTCTTCAGAAGTATCCCAGTAACCACGTCCATTAGCTTCCAAAAATGTCTGAACCAATTTTCTGAAAGAATTAGGGTTTGTGTTCATTAGCCTGTTTAACATCTCCTGATCTTGGATGAAAGTTGTGTTAGCTTCCTCGTAAACCCAGTTGTCCACTTGCCCTGAAGTTGCACTCCAACCAACCGTGTTCGTCAGACGTTTCTCAATTTCACGAACACCTTCGTATCCACTGGACAACATTCCTTCATACCATTTGGGATTCAGCAACTTAGTTCTTGCATCAAGCCTGACTGTCTCAGAAAGTGTACGAACCTGAAAAAATGTCAAAAAAATGTTAAAAAGGACAGCAATTTCATTTTTTATCAGTTCATGATGATGATGATGAAATTTACCTGTGCATTGGCTGTTGTTGTGTCAGCAATATATGCACTGGGTTTCTTCCCATCTTTCCTGAGGCCCTGTACAAGGTTGGTTGGGTCTGAATCAAAGTAATGACTGACATCTGTGAGTGAGATTTCAGAAGAGTCTAGATTCTGGAAAGTAGCATCAGCTGTACTGAGAGCCATTTCAAAGACTTTCCGTTTCTCGGTCATTCCAGCACCTGGAGCATCACAGTCAAATGCAAAGGACTTTCTGCTTAAGTACATGTCTTGAAGTTGTTTCTCATCGTTCCATGATGAGTTCTCTACAGCAAGGTTTACATTGGAGGAATAAGATCCTGAAGCATTTGAGAAGACGCGAGTTGCAGCTTCACGAACATCTACACCAAGAGTCTTAGCTTGTTCCAATGCATGCTTCCTGACATAGTTCTGATCTTCCGGCTCATCTAGCTCAGCAACCATCTTTATTGCCCGGTCAAGAAGATTCATCTGTTAACAACAAAAACATGAACATTATCATCAAGAAATGAGAAAAACTGATCGCGTTTTACACCATTTAAGAAAGATCAGTAATCAGTACCTGATTAATGAAAAGGTCCCTAAACACACCAGAACAGTTGACAACAGCATCAATCCTTGGCCTTCCGAGTTCTTCAAGACTGACTACCTCAACGCGGTTTACTCTGCCTAAGCTATCAGCAACTGGCTTAACTCCAATCATCCACATTACCTGAGCCAATGATTCACCATATGTTTTAATGTTATCAGTTCCCCACAGAACAAGTGCAACTGTTTCAGGATACTTCCCACCATTATCAGCCTTCTGCCTTTCAATCAACCTATCTACAACAACCATGGCACTTTGCATGGCTGCAGTAGTAGGGATAGCTTGTGGATCCAAAGCATGGATATTCTTTCCAGTTGGCAAGACTTTAGGGTTTCTGATTGGATCTCCACCAGGACCTGGTTCAACATATTTACCTTCCAGAGCTTGTTTCAAACTTCCCACCTCGTTATCAGCTACGACGAGTTTAAGACACTCTCCTAAGAACTCAAACAAAGTCCTGAGTTTTTCTCTGTCAGCTCTGTAGAATTTAGTATTTGACAAGTACTGAACCCATGGTTCATTTATGCCAAAGCCAAGAATTGAGGTTAACTTGTCTGCAACATCAACAACTTGACCTTTCTTGTTTGTAGTTCTTTCAACAAAGGAAGTAACTGCGCCACGTGATGCCTCAGTTATCTGCCTAAGCAGTTCAACGTCACGCAATATGCCCTTATCGCTTCCTCTGTATATGTCCTCAATCTCTCTTCCAACTGTCTGAGCAAGAATTGAAGGAAGTGAGGAAATCCCTTCTTCCGGACGATCTAATGCAGCAATGTTAACCAGTGTTGCAACTGCTTCCATGGCAGATGGAGGCTCTCCAATGACATGAAGCCCACAGGGAAGAAGCCGTGACTCGATCTCCATTATTTTTGAGTATACCTTTCCAACCACGAGGTCTCGTTCTTTGACAGATAACTCTTCTCCTTCCTCAGGAAGATCGACATCCTTATCCAGATTACACTGCTTGGCTGTGCTGATAATCGAGCTGACAATCTGGGGTCCACGACCTGTGTCTTTAAGAGATTGGTACGAGGAAATGAGCTCACTCAGCTGCTTGAGTCCCTTGTACAGTCCAGCATTCTCTGCTGGAGGTGTCAAATAGCTAATGGTATTAGCATAACTTCTACGCTTAGCAATGGTGGCCTCGGAGGGGTTGTTTGCTGCATAGTAATAGACATTCGGGATATTGCCAATAAGACTATCCGGGTAGCAAACATCACTCATACCCACTTGTTTTCCAGGCATGAACTCAAGTGATCCATGAGTGCCAAAGTGAAGAACAGCATCAGCTTTGAAGATTTTCTCGACAAAGGAGTAGTATGCAGCAAATCCATGGTGTGGGCTTGCTGATTTGGAGAACAAAAGGCGCATAGGATCACCTTCATAGCCAAATGTGGGCTGAACTCCAATGAACACATTTCCATACTGCTTTCCATAGACCAAAAGATTTTCTCCATCAGAGTTCAGATTACCAGGAGGCTTTCCCCAATTCTCTTCCAGAGCAGTGGCATAAGGGGTTAACTTCTGGTACTCCCTCACACTCATTTTATACGCAACATTAAGATTCGGACTGCTGAATTGAGCTTCTTTGTCATGAATAACTTCTTCAATCAAAGCTTCAGAAGTCTCGGGAAGTCCCTCAACATTGTAACCATCTTTCTGAAGGTCTTTAAGAACGGAAAAGATGGAGGAGAAGACGTTCAGATATGCAGCAGTTCCAACATTGCCTTTGTCTGGTGGGAAACTGAAAACTGTAATAGCCAGTTTCTTCTGTGTCTGCACATTTCAACAATTATAAAGGTTAGCCAAAAGAACCACTTCTATATTCCATCATGCCAAGAAAAAAGCATTCATCAAACATCTGCAGTGCTAGTAAATTTCTAGTAAAAAGAACTACATCTTAATTCTTGACATGATATATATACACGTATATACACACATATTAAACACAGCGATATAAATCCATCAAGGCCATACTGAACTCTGTCCCTAAGAATGATACATATATACATATAGAGAGAGAGATTGTACTTACTTTTACTTTCCTCTTAAGCTCTGCCCATTTGATTGCCCTGGTACAGAGCTGCTCCACTCTCTTGTGAAGAGCATGTGATTTCCCTGCATTTAGAAGTAAACAAATCCAGGTAGAAATAAGTACATGAATGAATCGAACAAATCAGAAACACATATAAAGAAGAAAATTGACTTGCCTGTTCTGGGATCTCGGCCTGCAAATACAATCGGCTCCATGCCTCCATCAAGCTCGGGAAGGGCAACTTGCAAAGCAACCTGAATTGGGTGAAGACCCAATGTACTGTTCAACCATTCCTCGGTGGTCTGAAACACCAAAGGTAAAGCAACAATATAAGGTACGTCAAGCTTTCTCAATGCTTCGATAGCCCTAGGATGATCCTGTCTTGCCGGTCCTCCGACAAGAGCAAAACCAGTTAATGAAATCACTGAATTCACGAACGGCTTTTTAGTGATTGGATCAACGAAATACTTCTCAACTGGCCCTGAAAAGTCCAGTCCTCCAGCGAAAATTGGTACAACTTTCGCCCCTCTTGCTTCCAGTTCCATTATTACAGCAACATAGTGGCTTTCATCGCCGGTAACGATATGACTTCTCTGCAAAACCAAGCCAATTATAGGGGCATTTGGACTCTTGAGTTTCTCGTTGGCATCCCTTCTTGTACCGTACCAGTTTAAGTACTCCTTAACATCATCGTACATGCAGGGAGCCAATGGGTGCCAAATTCCAGTGTCTAAGTACAGAACTGGATCAGAATAAGCGATTTTGGTCCCTTTCAGAGCGGGAACGTAGGATCCAGAAATCATCTTCAAGAAATTCACCAGATTATCAGGGGATCCACCGAGCCAGAACTGTAAACTAAGAATGTACATTCTAGCATCCTGGGCTTTGTCGCTTGGCAAGTATTTGAGAACCTTTGGCAATGTTCTCACCAGCTTCAACATACTATCAGCAAAACCTGCAGAAGATTTCTTCTTTTTGAACAACTGGAAAAAGGGACTCTTTGATTGCCCAAGTTGGGACATACTAAATGAACCCAATTTGTTGAGTCTCATCACTTCAGGCATTGATGGGAACACCAAAACTGCATCAAGTCTATCCCTTTCTTTCTCCACTGCAGCTTTAACTTTCAAGGCTAATTCTTCCACGAAAATCAACGAACCTATAAATATATTCGCATCCTCGAGGTCTTTACAGAATGATTTGTATGTATTTTCATCTCTAAGCTCTTCAACTAAGTATCCTACAACTTCAAACGAAGCATGCTGACCATTCTTGTTCAGAGCTTGAACTGCTGCAGTGAGGGAAGACTGGTACTGAGCTTCTAAAACTACATAGACAACTTTTACAGTGGGAAGACCTTGATTGTTATCAGGCACAATTCTACGGACTTCAGCTGTGGTTTGGGTGAACAAGCCGTTGCCAATTGCGGCACATTTGAATTTCAGAGATGATTTGGAGTGGGTTTTGTTAGTTTTCTTGGGAAGAAACGAGTGAAGAAAGTAATGCTTTTGTGAAATTGAGGAAAGTTGATCTACTTTTGTGTTGGCAATAAACGGTGAAGGAACCAAAGAAGCCATGGCTTTACACTCTGTTTCTTTTTCTCAGAGTTTCTTGAACTCAAAGAGAACCCACAAGAATTTGAGTTTGTGAGGAGAATTCGCGTATGGGTTACAAGAAATCAACGAAAAAAGAATGTAGCTTTCCCTAACCTCGGTTTCTCAGAGAATCCAAATGGATTTGCTCTCTGCTACCCTGATTGCAGGGTCTCTCTTTCTCTGGAGAAATGAAAAGTTTCTTGAGTTTATATTTTATGTGGAGGGAGGTGACTGTTGGGAAGTAAAACCGTTGGTTTTTTGCCACCTTTCTTTCAGTTAGTGGCCAGGAAAAAGGACACGTGGCCAACAGGGCAGTCCAGAGGCCAAGGGCGGGGTAGTGTGATGTGGAGTGTTAAGTGTGTCCTGAGTGTGGCTTACTTGTCTATCTATTGAGGTTATTTTGATGAATTTTCTTGGCTTCCTATTGGTTGGTTTGGATTTCCTATTGAGGAGAGAGGGCAAGTGAGAGGGGGAGTTTGGATGATGAGAGAGAAAAAAGAGATTGGCAAGATTTTTAAGTATGTTCTTGTACTAGTTGTGAAGGACTCTTTTTTTGCCTTTCTTGTAAAAGATTCTGATTCTTGTGTTTGTGTCTCTCAGTGAAAAGGAATTGATATTTTAGGTTTGTGTGTGAATCATAAGGGTCCAAGTATCCCTCTTCTTTGCCAGTTGATACTGTAATAATAACACAACCAAAACACTGGGGCAGATTCACTTCAGATTCTACTTACTTGGCCACATTATAAACAAAACAAATCAAATCATTGAACAGATTTTACTGTGATGGAACAAAATGAAAAGGAATTCATCCCCAAAAGCAACTCTGTTAAAATGCATTAAATGGAGAGCAAAATTCCAGCATGACTTGAACAGAGCATTGTCAAGAACATCCATTCTTGCTCATGAAGATCTCACAATTTAAGAGCTACAGAAATCCCACTAGATTTATTGACAAATGGTGAAAACCAATAAAGAGATAGTGCAGCAATGGTGGTGACTGCAATCATGCAGAAACAATAATACATTTGAATATTTCAGATTGTACAGAGTATAATTATCAGCTCTTCAACTACTAAACTCCTCACCAAAAATAAATGACTAAAAGAATATAAGAAATGATGATTATATGGGGGGAATAAATACTATTTCTTGTCAAAAAGATCCTATACATTCTACACGAAACTGCTACTCTCCAAGCTTTCAATCAAGCAACAGAGAGAGTGCAGACAAAATTAGCTTAATCCATTGTTCTAAGTTATAATTTTCCAAAAACTTCAAATTTCACATGGTAAGAGAATCCCATAAGTTGGAGAGGGGAAAAAGGGTAACGAGCTAGCTACGAGCTCAGTCCACGTTCATATCTGCAAGAACTTCGTCCAAGACCTGCTGAAGTTCTTTTACTCTCTGTCTTGTTAACGCCACACAATCCTGCAATCATGTTAAGACTTTCCTTATAAGCAAATGTTATGTAAAACCAGTGTCTTCCTACCACCTTCTTCTATTCCCTCTTCTAGTATTTTGATGCTTTGATTTTCTTTAGGAAGAAAAAATGATAGACAAATGAACTTCGACAAAACATAAGCAGATTTAGTATCACTTTTGCTTTTCATAGTTTTAACAGTCTCTGCCACTAATGTGATCATCAAAGTTCAAGAACATTCCAAAACCTCTTTGCTCCTAGAACCAAACGCTTGAAAGCAAAAACTAACCTGAATAACTGGAGTATGAGCAAGACCTGGACCCCCAGGCTTACATAAAGAAACAAGTTGACCGGAGGAATCCAGAACCACAGTTAAAAGGGTATCCATTACAGACTCTTCCTCTGCTGTAGGGTCTGCAAGGATGTAATTCTTGTGAAGTATGCATGTTAAGGAAAAAGGAATACTATTCAACTTAAGCTTCCTCTTTTCCTTGTTGACTGCCTCCTTCACAAACATCCCTCCCTCACCTTCCTCAGAAACAAGAACTATCCTTCCATCGTCATTCAAAGAAACAACAGGAATTTGCACTGCAATATTTGGAATTTCTGTAAGAACTTGCCAGTTTAATATTTATCCAGAGCTTAGTAAATATACCAATTAAATTGAAATTCAAAAAAGCTATCATCAAATTTCAATGAAGGAAACTCATGAACCTCTACCTTGTCCACTCCAGTCCAAAAATAGATCTTTGAACCAATAGTGGACAAAATTAATACAGAAAAACGTTTCGTATGGTGATCACATGGATCCAAATTTCAAGGTAACACATTCCAAGACCTCAGAAGAAGAGAGAACACAAAATGGTCTCATAGAAACTTCAGCCCAGTCCAACATACAAAAATATCAATCTTAAGTATGTAACATATTAGTCTTACAATGTGAAAATGCCGCAACAGCAGAGAGCAATGCAGCATCAAAAAGTGCACCATCTGCATCTAGACAATAGATGTCCTGTTCCATTTCATACAAAGCACTCAATTACTTCAACAGGAGGCACATGATGACCGAAATTATCATTTGAAAGTTAGTGTTCCACAAAGTATTAAATTCAATGAGCCTCAAAATTTTTTTTTTTTTTTTTAATGTCAAATCACAAAGATAATATAAAAGAACACTGGAATTTAGAGATTCACCAAGTATGCCATCCAAGCAGCTTTTCCACTGACCAAAGATAATTCTTTTAGATCAATCATGCCAGAACTACACAATTTTCAAATAAAATTAGTCACGAAATAAATCAAGAACCTGTGCAAATAAAAAGACATATTATAGATGATCTAAGCCAAATTCAATTTATACATAGTCTTGTAATTTCTTAACTATAGCAGATACCAGAAACCAGCAAAATAGGCATTGCTATAGGAGCTCAATTTGAAACTATAAACTTTCGCCATAATAAGTAAAAAAAGCCTAATCATGTAAAAGATTATGTACATTAAAATGTGGTATTCATAAAAATGCAAAGTTGACATAAAGTCTTATGATGTTATGATCATTTACCCCAAAATAGTATCAGATAACTGCTTTGCTATGACAGGTGCAGCCTCAGCTGGCCTACCAGGCCGAACAATGGGAGAACATATTGGAGGCATATGGAAATCTACCGCTGCACAGAAAAGAAATAAAAATGAGCTTCCAATACAACATAACCAGGAGGTAAATGTTATAAGAAACCATTGATGAAAGTACCAATGCACCCCTCATCTGGTGACTCCATAGTAGGTGTCATGACTTCCATCTTGATGGCAGCTAGCATTGCCTATGCATCAAAATATTTTGTTTAGAAATTTCCATAGTAAAAGCTCAGAGATATGATTGAGAAAAGGTCCGTTAGCATATTGAGAAAAGACTTACTGTAGAACCAATCTTTGCAAGTGCTGATCCATTAGCAGATGTAATAGCTCCTACAATTAGAAATAATTGAACAGAAGTCTAAGATTGAATAGACAATGCAAAACAGAAAAGAATCCTAAAGTAACAATGGATTTTCACTAACCAAGAACAATGGATGTATCTCTAGCATTTTTAAGAGGCCTGCCATCAGGGCGTATAGATTCAAGCAAATGGCGTTCATGAAAGCGCAAGGGAAAAAGTCGTCTAAAAGCATCCACCTCCATTTCAGAAGATAAATCAGCACCACTGGCGGATGCCATACTTTTCTAAACAGTCTCTTTGCCAAGCAGAAACTTGAACCTTTAACAAAGAGAAATATGATTCAGAACTGGAAATAGGACAAGAGAATGAAGAGAAGTGTTCAAATAATAAACACAGAGAGAATCAAAAAGGTATGCGCTTTTTTTGGCAAAACTTCAACCCCCTAAACAAAATAGTGACTACATAACCTTAACAAGACTTCTCCTTTATTTCATACACCAATAGTTTTTTACCGTGGTGGCAAAGGAATTCAAGAGAAAAGATCTGATCTTGTAAAATAAGTAAAGGAGATAATACACAGAAATTATCCTTAAAAAAAAAAAAAGAAATTCTTGAAACCGAAAAAGAAGGAAGCTTCAGGATTTCCGTAAAATTTCTGCGGCACCAAAAAAATCATTCCCGTAAAAACTCTACCGCTTGATATTCAAAACATAAAACATGTCAAAATCTTAAGCTTTCTTACATGCACATTAGACATTACATTAATTAGAATCTAAATAGGTTTTAAATGGAAAAATAACAAGCTGTTGGTATATTTGCAGTTTTGAAATAATCTTTTGAGTCTCAGTCATTAACCTGGGGAAACAAATCAATAAGAAAAGAACTTACTTGTAGGAAAGAAACCCTGGGAATTTCTGCGTTCTACTTCAAGTGTATGCAGAGCAGAAGGCACATAAAAATACTCTGAAAGAAGGAGAAAGAGAAGGAGCAGAGGAGAGAGGGTTTCTTGCCTACACTCAAAAAAAAATGTTAAATTTCAAATTAGTCCCTCAAAATATCAAATATTCTTGATCGAGTTCTAAATTCTTTTTTCTAATTAAATTGGATGTGAACTTTTTTTTTTTTGATAATCAATTGGATGTGAACTTACATCAAATAACGACTTTATTTTTTACTTTTATAGTTTCTAATATTAAATAAAATTATTATATTTAATATTCAATTTCTTTTGCAAGTTTATTAGAGAAACTTGTGTTGATATATATATATATATATATATATTTTTTTATCAACAAATATATATCATGATAAGATTAAAATAAAAAAAAAAAAATTAAAACACATTTGATCATTTAAAGAAACAAACAACTAAAAATCCATTTACAGAAGAGATGGATACCATCAAAGGGAAAGACACGCTTGAAAACAATAGATACAAGGAAGGTTAAATATGATAGCATTGAGAAGCAAGGTTTTTATAAGCCATGGATGGATGTCCCTTCCGGAGAGAGCATCTCTATATAATTAATTAAGTAATTAATTATGCAGTTGGATAAGAAGCTTGCATAGCAATGCCGCAGAGACCTTCAGGAGCATCAATATCTCTCTGCATTCTTATGTATCCATTCTCTCCCCAACTTGTTCCCCACGAATTCTTCACCAGCCAATACTTTGTCCCATCGGCGGTTTTACCGTAACCGACAGCCGTGACACCATGGTCTAAGTCGGTGCCGCATTCACCGGTAAACACACCACTTGAATAGAACTGAAAATCAGAACCACTGGCATCAATGGCAACGGATACAGGCTGACTAGCCACAGCCTTCAGAAGAGCAGCTTCACTGTTTTCAGGGACATCTTCGTAACCGGTAATCTTTGCTGAGTTGCTAGATTCTTTTTTGGAATTGCAAGTTCCATCAACTCCTTGGTAAGGATAATTAGATTCTGTGGTTAGGCCTTTGTTTGAAATAATAAACTGAAATGCATCATCCATAAGGCCGCCATTGCAGCCCTGATCTTCACTCGTGTCGCAATCAACCAGCTCTTGCTCCGACAACGAGATCAGCTTATGAGTGGTGAGTTGGTTAATTCCTTCCATGGCTGCCACAGCCGAAAATGCCCAGCAGCATCCTGGAAAAACAGAGAGCTTAAAGTTAATTAAAATCTGAGAGAGTCAGAGATCAATAAATAATTAAAATTAGGTATTGTTATTTCAAAGTTTAATTACCACATTGGCCCTGATCCTTGATTCCTGTAACAGCGCCCTTCTTTCTCCAATCCATGCTAGCTGGAACTGCAGATACATTTTCGTATTTAAACAATGGTGATGTTTTTCTACAGAAGTGTGATGCTTTGTAACCATTGCGAGCTTTTCTGAACTCTTCGTTAGTCAAATCAGCAAATTTGTTGACATCTAACTTGTAAGAACGAGTCCCTGCTTTGTTAAAGGATTCGATGTACTCAACATTCTCCTTGAATATCTTAAATCGACTTGCCTTCTCAGCATCGTCCTCGTAGACGCGTCCGTATTTAGCCATCCATTGTTCGTGCCTTTCGACCATTGATACTAATTCGTTCAAGTTTCGAGCTGAGGCATAAGAAGCCCAGCAGGAAGCCAACAGAACTAACAGTGCAGCAAAAGTAGAGAGCTTCCAATTCAATGCCAAACCCGCCATTGTTGTGATTGTCCTCTGAAAGATGAAAGAAAGTTCACAAATATATATACTCTTAACTGATGATTTCGGTTTTGAAGGCACACTGAATTCCGATGAGGGAAGGGTAATTTATAGACTGGATTTCTTTGAATATTGATTCGGCAAGGAAAGGAAAGGAAACAATCAGAGATTACAGAGAGAACTCACCAGGCAAGTTACGGCAGAAGGAATTGACAAGCATAGCTGAACTCCGTAGACGATGCTCCGTTCTAGAAACTGATGGGTTCTTTGTCCTAATTTTTCTGAAACTTTACTACTTCTGGTTGGTCATACTCTTTACAAAAAGAATATAGATTCCATTCAGATGTCAGTCATACTGTAAACCTTTAGAATCAATCATACTTCTGGTATGGCATACTGTCATATTCCTTCCAAGCATTTCCCTCTGAACTCATTTTACTTTTATGCTCAAGAATGTTCTTCTTTATGCAAAATTCCTGATGTTTTCTTCAATATTATTATACCCCAATATGGTGTTTGTGGAGTAGTAGTTTAATTTCAATCGTTCATCATGTTTAATTTCAAGTTTTTGATCAAAAAATTCTGCAAAAGCTGTTAAAAGATTCAATTCAGCTTTGCTAATTTTGTGCTGAGTGCAAACAGAAATGATTGACAAGCTGTTGTAATAGTTTTCACTACATGACAAGAAAGAAAGTAATTGTTCTGGCAGACAAGTTATAAGGAGGACAAAATTGAAGCCAAATACATTTGACTATGAAAAGAATTAATTTCATCAAACTAATGTCTCAAATGTAATAAAACTAAAAGATCATGTTCCTTTGGCTTTCTGAGGGTTTTATCTCTCTTCAAATCCAATTGATCCTAGAAAGTGGGATGCTATGCTGATCAAGTACCGTCCTCCGTGTCTGAAATGAGAAAATCTTGAATCTGCTCCCTGGGAATATAGATAAGATAATATGAGAAGAAAAATTTATAATCCTTCCTCAAGCAGTATTTGATCACGGAAAATAGAAACAGAATACATTCATGAAACAGAATCTCACCTTAACCACTGATCTTTTCCGTAGCTGCTATACTCAGCTTGGTTGACCATTGGATGTGGTAGAAGCAAACAAAATTTCTCCAAAGATGAACTCTCTTTGGGGAGAATTTGAAACTGGCAACTAGAGCAGGATTTATCTTTAATAATTTCTGTAGATATTTTTCCATCCTCCTCTTCATTAGAACTTATGAAGTCAGATATCTTGAGTGGGCTTTTGCAGATGGGACAGAATGACTCTGGAGGAAGAGATTCACTAATCTTTAAATTGTATTTTTTCTGTCTCCTTTGGGATGCCAATTGACTATTGCAATCGTCTGCTTCAGGCATCCTGTTGAATTGAAAAGGAGTAAGCTTTCCTGCTGTTCTGACAATTGTGCTTTCCCGAGAAGGATTTTCTTCCTGAAACGTGAAAAAAGGTATACTAAGCACATAAAGCCATGAAATAGTTCAAGATCGGCAAAATTACATAAAAACTTTTGCATGCTCTCACAGGAATAAACCAATGCAAATTATTTCTAACACCAGTTTTCTACTGCATACATCAATGGAGATACAGAAGTCTTCTTTTACCTGAAGTAATTTTACGAATGACGAAACCAAACCATTGATGCCAGCGCGAGGACCACAGAACACTTCTACAGTCTTCAAACTGCCCTGCCAAATGAAGATCAGTATCAACAATGGTAATGAAAGAATGGAGAAAAGGAATAGGACAACAGAAAGGAATTTCATAATCTCTTTTCTGCAACTAACCAGTCAAGTCTGCAAAGCAAATTCAACTCTTGAGAGAGACAATCACGCAAGGGAAGTACTACAGGTATCTTCCACCTGGCATCAACATATTGAATATCTGCTGCTAAGGAGTAACCCTGACCCTGTAGGATAGAGAAAATGAAGTTCAATAAGGTGCGAGAAAGCAAGACATGCACAATGTAAACATATCAACACCCTCCTTTTTCCAGATTAATACTTTCCTTATTCACACATGAAAAAGCTAAAAATTAGATAAGGAATTAATTGAATGATTTTGTAGATTCCATTTGCCAGATTCTGTAATTTCTAAATAACAAGCCAAAAAAAAAAAAAAAAAAAGGAAAAGAAAAGTTTCAAATGGTTTAGGTGCCATTGATGCACATAAAACCACCAATACAAACAAATATTTTATGGGCAAGCATAGATAAATACACTGCAAGTTACATTTTATCTTCAATTGTATTTGGCTGCAATGAATGCACACCTTGACTGTTGCTTCGAGGACATGACAGGCTATCCTTGAGGTGCAAGTTCCTAACACAATTTTTGTATATCCATTCTCACTAGCAACCTACAAAAATAATATAACATAGTAAGAAAAAGTTAATTTCTTTAAGAGAATATTAAATTCATTGGACTAGAGATGCTGCCAAACCTTTTGAAAGCACAACATTCTTAGGTACTCCAGGACATCTTCCCTTCCAGTGACATCAGAAATAACATCAAGTAACTCCTTTAATCTATCATTTTCATTAGTAGAATCTGATGAATAGACACTTCCGGTAGGTACAGCATGGAATTGCTTCACTGGAGGACCTAAATTTGAGACTATCAGTTGCATTTCTTCAATTTTTTGGATAATCTCATGGGAATCAACAACAAAAGCAGCACTTTCATCTACAAAAGCAACCCCAACACCAAACACCGGTAGCGATCTATCTCTACTTGCTTCAAAGTTCTTTTGGGCTTTCATTTGCATCTCATGCACAAACTGAAGGGCCACCCTAAAGATTTTCAAAACTAACTAAGGTAAGAAAACTAGGACACTAATATTTTGAAACATTAAAAGCATTGTCATAAACTTTTAGATAACAGCAACCAGAAGTTAACCCTTCCTATCAAAATAAGGTTATAGATAGTAAGTTGGTTCAGTTTATTCACAAGTATTAAGAAAAGTATTATTTATGCTAAGAAAACAAGGTTTTAGGAAGAAAGTCACCAAATTTACACAAAATATTCACAATATATTGAATAAAGAACTTGTGAAGAACTATGGATATGCTTAGGACAGCTATATAAGAAACATGCAATCATCTTCTTCCATAGTGCTCAGCTATAGAACCATATTCTTTATCCAGGAGGCTACAAATTATAAAGATTTTCCTTTTTAAGCAAGAACTAAGATATCTTTCTATAATCCTTTTAATAAACAAAAAAAAATAAAAATATCTTTCTATAATCCATTTAATAAACCCCAAAAACCCATATGCCAAAACAAAAATTTTCATAAAATCACCTACATGTGAAAAGAAAAGGAAGGAAACATGCAAACCTGGAGGAAGGGCCACCGGAGAATGCAACGAGAACATTATCAGTAGGTGAAATCAGACCATTCGAAGTGACAGCAAACCTGAACTTCCCATAAAGATTGTTGCGGAAGCACTCATCACAAAACCTACCGACATCGCCATCAAGGCTATATATACCAGTGAATTCAGAGGCAGAAGCGGCGGCCATGGTTTGGTTAACCTTACATTTGATGCAGATGGTGCTTCTCCCACTATTACCGCGAGAAGAACCCCCGTTGGAAAGCTCGCTGGTCCTCGCCACCGGCTGCGACTTTTGATAATCAGTACTACGGAGGCCATCTGTATTGCAACCAGACTGGCAGATCCCTGAATTGCACGCCATGAACAGAGATACCGCCGAGCTCCCGGTGCAGCCCGACGATTCTTGTGGTTTTACTGTACAAACAAATTAGCTTTTTTTTTTTTTTTTATGGGAAAATAACAAACAAATTAGCTTTGAGTACCACCATTTCTCTTAATTAAATCTCTCTCTTTTTATTTTACTGGGTTTTTTCTATATTATAGAATTGGGCCGGAGGATGTGGCCCAATCGCACATTAAAAATATGGGCCCAAGTTTATAGGTTAATAATAATTAATATAATAGGGGTATCATTGCAATTCTAATGAATTCTGAGGCTCTAAATCGGGTAAATTATAGACGGCATTTACCTAGCTATTACTAAAACATTTTCCATCACTGGGAGGAAGCCGGCTGCTCGGTTGTACGTCGGAGTCAGGTAAAAACCCTACACTACTATCGGATTCAACATCCATACGTGACTCAGATGATGTTTTCCTGAATGGATCCTTATTCTGATTTTGATTCTATTCATGTGAAGTGTGAGATCAATGTGGTTTATTTGGTCTGAATGGATGTTTCTGAGTTTTGGAGTTAAACTGCCATATGATGTTTGGGAGATTGCGCAAGGGCTTTGAGTCCTTTTTCTTTCTAGTATTGGACGATGAAATTGATTTATGTTCTATCCCCTCTGATGGCAGTACAAACGTTAACATTTTTAGCACAAAAGAACGCCTCCAAAGCGTTTAAGATTTATTTATTTATTGGTTTCTATGTATGTAGTATACTGGGAGCTGAATATCTTAGCCTTTGTAGTGAAATCTATTTTGCTTTACGACATATTTTGGAATACATATTATTTAGATTCCAGATAAGTGAGAGATTAAATAAATTTTGTGGTTTGACTCAGAAATGGTGAGTTGCGTAGATTTTTTTGGTATATCTACTATGATTGAAAATTAGGAAAAAAAATTATAGATGTTTATCTTGGCCAAGTATGGTAACTGATGATTGTTATTTTAAACTGCCATATGATGCATGGGAAATTGCGCAAGGGCTTTGAGTCCTTTAAACTTCTCTCCGTGAGATTGGGACAGTGAAACAATATTCTGTTGTCTATCCCTTCTGATGGCAGAACATTGTATATTAGCTTCTATATTGATGTGAGTTCTTGTGGTGTAATGGGGCTGAATTTCCATATTTTCCTCCATTCAAAACTCATTCTAAATGAACTCAAATCGCTGGGACATAAGTTCTTTGCAAAATGAAAGCAAACCCAACACTTTCTTCTCTCTTGGAGCATGGTTATTGTATATTTTGTTTTCCAGTGGCTAACCTGGCAGTTTTGCTTATCTAGTTTTTGCAGAGGACCTATATTTATGCTAATACATATTCTTATATTATCATCGCGGGAAGGAGATTGACATAAATAACTAATAGTGTGAAAGAGATTGAATCATTAATTTTTGAATTTCTTGCTTCTGTATGTAATATGTTGAATACATTACTATGCTGAAGTTTTTAATTGGTACAGACCAATGAAACATATTTTAAAGATTCTGGCATTTCTGGTTGCTGCATCTGCTTTGTGGATTGGTCTACTGCAAGCATCAATAGTTCCAAAGAGATATACTTGGTTGGTAAGCATTATCTATTTGTATCATCTTCTTGTATCTTTGAATATTGTTGTTCTTTTTCTCGTTTCAAGGTACCATTAGTAATATGGTACCCTTGTTGCAGCTGCCTCTCTACTTCATTGTCTCTCTTGGATGCTATGGCTTGTTAATGGTTGGAGTTGGTTTGATGCAGTTTCCGACCTGTCCACAAGAGGCAATCCTCTTACAACAGGTATTTTGCACCACTCTTTTGGTCAAATAGGTAGTTACATTATTAATGCTTTGATGTGTGATTGGTCTTAGAAGAAAACCTGCTGTTACCTTTTCTGAAAAAAAAAAAGATCTAGTAAATAATAGGTTTGCAATGTGCATCTAGTTTTTGATATAGGAGGGAAAAGGTTTTGAGATGGTTCGGGCTGTGCTAAGCAACCCAAGCTGAGATCAGTTGGTAACTGTCTTAAAACGGCGAGGTTCTGTTGCATTAATTGTTCATGATGTTTAGTTGTTTTATTTTGTAGGATATTGTTGAAGCAAAGGACTTCCTGAAGAAGAAAGGTGTTGATGTTGGTGCTGATTAATTAGGCAGATTATTAGTTAAGAACAGGATATTAGAAGTTTATATGTAGATTAGGAGAGTAATCAATGAAAGGGAATTGACTGAAGAATTTTTTTTTTTGAATTTTCGTAATTATTGTATTGACTGAGTTTGCACAGTTTTGAAGAAATTTTGAAAATCTTTGATGTATAGAAGATGAATTATTGGAGTGAACATCTTTGCGGTGCAATGCGATTGGGTAGTGCTAGAGCAATTGGGCATTTTGAAATATGACTTGAATTGTAACTTGATCGTGATCAGACATGGAATTTTAACGAAAGAATTGTGTAACAGTGTTTCCTGAATCTCGCCTCTGTTTTAATTTTCTCCAAGAACTCCTTTAACTCTGGTTAAAAAAGGAACATCTATATGTACGTGTATGTATATGTCTACTTTTTATTTTTTAATCCCGTGTCAATGACTCCAGTTCTTGATAATCATGAACACAATATACATTTTTATAGAATGCTCAAGATGCTTACCATAAACTGCAGAGGAGCCTGTAGAACTCCTTGAGTGACATGTAGTTACTATTACCTATAAGAATAGGATGAACATATGAGGAATTTAATGCAAGAATGATCAGATTGGAACCAAATTCACAGAAGTAATCTCTATATAGAGCAAATTCATCAGCAAAAAAGTGAAAGAAAAAGGTCAGACCATCCTTTTAGTAACCAATACTCATATTCTGGAAATGCATGGAATGTTTAAACGGGGTATGTGATAGTCTGCTTTCCCAGGAAAAAACATTGTTTGATTCTAACGGTTTAAGCTTGGCTCCGATATGTGAACGGAATCTATTTCCTTAACTTATATGACTAATCAGTATGTCGTAAAGTTTCAGAAAAATTAGGACAAAAAACCCATCAGTTTCTAGAACGGAGCATCGTCTACGCAGTTCAGCTATGCTTGTCAATTCCTTCTGCCGTAACTTGCCTGGTGAGTTCTCTCTGTAATCTCTGATTGTTTCCTTTCCTTTCCTTGCCTAATCAATATTCAAAGAAATCTAGTCTATAAATTCCCCTTCCCTCATTGGAATTCAGTGTACCTTCAAAACAGAAATCATTAGTTAAGAGTATATATATTTGTAAACTTTCTTTCATCTTTCAGAGGACAATCACAACAATGGCGAGTTTGGCATTGAATTGGAAGCTCACTACTTTTGCTGCACTGTTAGTTCTGTTGGCTTCCTGCTGGGCTTCTTATGCCTCAGCTCGAAACTTGAACGAATTAGTATCAATGGTCGAAAGGCACGAACAATGGATGGCTAAATACGGACGCGTCTACGAGGACGACGCTGAGAAGGCAAGTCGATTTAAGATATTCAAGGAGAATGTTGAGTACATCGAATCCTTTAACAAAGCAGGGACTCGTTCTTACAAGTTAGATGTCAACAAATTTGCTGATTTGACTAACGAAGAGTTCAGAAAAGCTCGCAATGGTTACAAAGCATCACACTTCTGTAGAAAAACATCACCATTGTTTAAATACGAAAATGTATCTGCAGTTCCAGCTAGCATGGATTGGAGAAAGAAGGGCGCTGTTACAGGAATCAAGGATCAGGGCCAATGTGGTAATTAAACTTTGAAATAACAATACCTAATTTTAATTATTTATTGATCTCTGACTCTCTCAGATTTTAATTAACTTTAAACTCTCTGTTTTTCCAGGATGCTGCTGGGCATTTTCGGCTGTGGCAGCCATGGAAGGAATTAACCAACTCACCACTCATAAGCTGATCTCGTTGTCGGAGCAAGAGCTGGTTGATTGCGACACGAGTGAAGATCAGGGCTGCAATGGCGGCCTTATGGATGATGCATTTCAGTTTATTATTTCAAACAAAGGCCTAACCACAGAATCTAATTATCCTTACCAAGGAGTTGATGGAACTTGCAATTCCAAAAAAGAATCTAGCAACTCAGCAAAGATTACCGGTTACGAAGATGTCCCTGAAAACAGTGAAGCTGCTCTTCTGAAGGCTGTGGCTAGTCAGCCTGTATCCGTTGCCATTGATGCCGGTGGTTCTGATTTTCAGTTCTATTCAAGTGGTGTGTTTACCGGTGAATGCGGCACCGATTTAGACCATGGTGTCACGGCTGTCGGTTACGGTAAAACCGCCGATGGGACAAAGTATTGGCTGGTGAAGAATTCGTGGGGAACAAGTTGGGGAGAGAATGGATACATAAGAATGCAGAGAGATATTGATGCTCCTGAAGGTCTCTGCGGCATTGCTATGCAAGCTTCTTATCCAACTGCATAATTAATTATATAGAGATGCTCTCTCCGGAAGGGACATCCATCCATGGCTTATAAAAACCTTGCTTCTCAATGCTATCATAATTAACCTTCCTTGTATCTATTGTTTTCAAGTGTCTCTCTGTATATGTATATATATATTCCCTTGTTGGCATCCATCTCTTCTGTACATGGAATTTTAGTTTCTTTTTTATGATTAAATGCATTTTCAATTTTATGAGTATATATGATGCTATATATTTTGTTGATTAATATTTGAATAACATTTTTAAAAAAAATATAAAATGTTAATATATTTGTTGATTAATATTATCCAACGACCTTGGCCAGCTTCCTACCGCTTAGTGCGCTGACCGTGGGGCGAAGGGATTAGTGACTGCTGTCGACGGTGAATACCTGGCCAGACCAAAAAGGAAAAATTATCCAACGCTCCCAATATTGTGGTAATTAAGTTTTCCCTCTCGTGTTTGAAAATAACATTTAAATAATTACATACGTTTAATTTTTTTTTTTAACTTTTTTTCGTATTTATATTATATATCTTGAAACTAGATAGCTATATATATTAAAGAAACTTTCCACCTAAAGTGTGGAGTAAATATTTAATTATCTATAAATTAAATAATTCGTATAATAACTATTAGAATTTGAATTAATAATGAATATTAAGTAAGGTTGATATACTTTCTTGACATATACAAAAAAAAAGTTAAATAATATAAAAGATAAATCTTAATTTTCTTTTATTTCTCGTATAGTATAGATTAATCAAATATCAAGAATAGATAAAGATAAAGATTAAAATATATAAAATTAAATTAAAAAAAAAAAAAAAAAAAAAAAAAAAAAAAAAAAAAAAAATCTTAAGATTACAATAGAATTATAATAGAAGATATATATATATATGTATATATATAAAAATAAAATTTAGTAGTAATTGCATTAATTAATGGCTAAACCAACGATAATTGCAGCAGTTGTAACTATAGTTCTGTGCTTGTGGACGACATCTGCATCAACCACATCCTCCATATATGAAACCTATACCAATCACTTAACAAAGATGAGAGAAAGGCACGAAGCATGGATGAGTCAGTACGGACGCGTATATAGAGATAGTTTAGAGAAAGAAAGGAGATTTCAAATATTCATGGAGAATGTTGAGTTCATTGATTATTTTAACAAGGTTGGAACTCATTCTTACAAGTTAGCCGTCAATAAATTTGCTGATTTCAGGAGGGAGGAGTTCAGAATTGATTGGAATGGGTACAAGTGGCCGCGGTTTTATAGAAGAAATAGAGCACCGTCTTCCGCCCCCTCTTCGGTGTTTCGATACCAGAATGTTACGGCAGTTCCAGCTTCCGTGGATTGGAGAGAGGAGGGCGCTGTTACCGGAGTTAGAAACCAAGGATCATGTGGTATGTATATTGTACATACATGTACCGCAATTGTCTTTTTTTTTTTTTTTTTTTTTCTTATTATGAGCTAATTAACTGAAAGAAAAATTTGATTTGGAAAATATGAAGGGAGCTGCTGGGCATTTTCAGCGGTAGCAGCAGTGGAAGGAATTCACCAAATCAAAACAAAAACGCTGAAATCGTTGTCTGAGCAAGAGTTGGTGGACTGCGACATTTATGGGGCTGACAAAGGCTGTCATGGAGGTTATATAGACGATGCATTTAAATTCATAATAGAGAACGGAGGTATAACGACTAAATCTAGTTATCCTTACACAGGAGTTGGAGGAATTTGCAAGACTAAATATATGGGAAATCATCATAAGGTTAAAATTACCGGATTCGAAGATGTTCCTAGAAACAATGAATTGGCTCTGCTGAAGGCCGTTTCTAATCAACCCGTGTCTGTTGCCATTGATGCCGATGGCTTACTGTTCAAGTTCTATGACAGCGGCGTCTTCACCGGAGAATGCGGCACTGACATTAACCATGCTGTCACGGCAGTCGGTTACGGTACGACCGAAGATGGGCTCAAGTACTGGCTGTTGAAGAATTCATGGGGAAATTCATGGGGTGAAAATGGATATATGAGAATACAAAGAGACGTCCATGCTAAGGAAGGTCTCTGTGGCATTGCCATGCTAGCTTCTTATCCCACTATTTAATTAGTTTTAGCTTTTTTTCTTTCTTTTTTTCCTAGGAAATTCAGTATTCAGAAAGAATATTATATCTTATTTTTTTCTGCTTTTCAAGAAAAGGAATAAATTTCTTCTGGACTTTTGTGTATAATCTTAATGTTTGCCAAATATTACTTTTTCTTGATTGTTAACATAAACAGCAGTCGGAACAGTAAAAACAGGGGAAAAAGGGGTGTTTAACATTAAGCTATGGCTCAAATCTGTGAAAAGAATTTCACTAATTGGCCTTCGCTCACTACTACACCAAATTTTTGGGTAAAAACAGCATTTATAGCATCGTCTTCATCATTTTTCACTACTTCTGCAGATGAGATCTTCAAGTACTCGCTCAGGTTATGCACAGTTCCATCTGCGCAAACAAAAATAAACTTTGCATTAGCCCTTTTGGGACTTTTTGTTCTACCCAATTATATAGAGAGTATATTTTAGTCAAGTTTCACTGATTCCAAACAAATTTTAAGCAAACTGGAAGAAGAAACGAGATATACATAATACCTTCTGCAACAATGGCTTCATAATTAGGCGGCTCTGAGATCCAGTTGCCTGCAGTATCTATCATGTGTCTTCTATCAGAAGCAAAATATTTGATGAACAATGGCGCATGCACAATCCGGAAAAACCTGAAAATTGCAATCTCGCTTATAACCAATTTTTACATAAAAGACACTTGATTACAATACAGGTACATTCTGGCTTGTGAATGGAATAAGAACCGCGATTTATTATTATTACCTCTGAAACTCAGCAAATAGCTGAAAAGATGGGAGGACAGCTTCAGCAACATATGTGGCAAAAGGACATGGAAAGGGAAGACTGGAATCTAAATCCCACACCACAAGAGAGGAGTTTTCATCTTTTCTTTTCTGTTACAACCAACCATTATAAGTGGAGGATTATCAATACAAGTATAAAGTACTCCTTTGATTAGATTGATCCAATCAAAGTGACAATAGCACAATATAAATATATATATATATACATGTATAAGATCCCACCTGAACACAAAGAACATGATAATCCCAGAGAATAACCCCATCCGCTCTGCTGCTTGCTTTTTGATGCCACAATGGGATCTGTTAAAAAAGTGGCAACCATATGAGTTAGACTCATTATTACATACACTCAACTTCACTTAAATTAAAGCTTAGAACAAAATGAAATAAGAAGATAGGATAACTTAGTTGTTAAGGCCAAGAAGAAAAATACGCGGTAAATCCACACTAGGCTCCACGAATAAACATCATACCCATAGCCCATATGTATTTCAAGTCATATCGATGACTTGAAAATGTATTAACTACCCAAAAGTTCTTTAAATAGGGAAGATCAGAGAGAATATCTAATCTGCCAAAGGGATATATCAGATTGTCTTAATCAGTAACAAATGCATGTCTAGCAGCACAACATTTCCTAAATGAATGAGTAACATTCATAATGACAGATCTCCACTGCACTGGCATTAGACAGAGCAGAAGATTAACTATTATATATACATAGATATATATATACTATTGGAAAACACATACCTGCCTTTTCTCATTGGAAATAAAAACCACAAATAAGTCTGAACCAGCAGAATCAGCTACCCCATCTGCACACAGCTTCTTGCATAGTAAGTATATATTCTCTTCACTACAAAACAAGAAGAAACAAAATCCCAGTGACCTGGTTATTTACCAAGTAAAGACTAGAGGTCTGAAGATATTTTCTGAAGTTCCTAAGCATATTTGTAGATAGGAAAAGAATAAACTTCACACTAGTAAAAAGGGATAATGTTTCTGATTCTTGGTTAATCTAAAAAGGTAAAAAAAAACAAGGAGATTTCCGATAAGGCAAGAAGTACTGAAGATAGAGACAATCACGACCAAAGCACAGTAGCTCAACATCAAGCAAAATCAACTTAGCAATTAATCCGAACTCTGTTCTGATCATCAATACATACCTACATACATACATACAAATATATACAGAGATTCCCATACAACAAGAAGAAATCATCGACCCTTTTCCAGACTGGACTGGAGCATTCAGGATAACATAAATCAGATTTTATCTAAGGAGATCAATATTTCACAATAATTAAGCATTTGATCAAAAGGGCATCTTCCTATACGCACAAAATCCAGTTTAATCGACGGGACTAATTAAACAAGATAGCTCCTTTTTCCTTTTTCCTTTTTCTCATGGATCTTTTTCAATCAAAAAGCATCACATTTTCATCTATGTTCATAGAAGGATGGGAGTGCGGAACCAGTAATTAGACGTATGCTGAAACTGAGAAGCTTGTAACGAAGCAGCGGGTGCAGACGAGGACGCTGACGATGACGATAACTCGTTTGCCACTTCAAGATTGGAAGTCGCCATTTCTATCCCAGAGCTTTGACAGTTTTGACTATCAACCCACCGTGGCGTGGATTTTATTCCCTTCCTCTTTCTTTTTCTCTTTCTGCGGAACAAAGGAAATAAAAAATATTGGAACTTTTTCATTAAACCCCTCTTGAAAATCCAATTTCCGTAATATACCCCACTGACACTGAGGTTTTCACTAAAAGAAATAAAAATAAAATATAAAAGAGGATTTAGGGAAATTTTCTAATTTGAGAGAAGTCAAGATGATAAAAAGAATTACTAAAAAAGTTAGGCGTTTAGTTAAAGGGAGCAAACTGCAAATTTGAAATTGATTGGTGCTACTCAATTTACGCCAAATTTTGGATATTTACAATCTTATCGCACCTGACATGAACCTAGATCCCGCCACCGCAACTGACGCTGTTACGTTGTCATTATCCGACGATGATCACCGGCCGCGGCGAAGAATATGCGAAAGGGGCTGCCAGAGGCCAGTGAACATATGCCTGTGCCGCAGGATTCCGGAAAAGCCCATGCCAACCATCACTAAAGTTGTTATTCTGCACCACCCTCACGAGCAACGCCACAAGCTTGCTACTGTTCCTGTTCTCTCTAAGTGTCTTCAAAACTGTGAAGTCATTGTCGGGCGTAAGCTTCGGTATGGCGATTCCAGGACTCTCGATTCTTTATATGATCATGCTGTTCGAAACCCTAATTTTCCCTTCCGTGCAATTTTTCTTTTTCCTGGTATGAAATTCTCTCCCGCCATTTTTTCTTTTTTTCCTTTTTTTGTGTGTGTGTGTGTTTGAATAGTCGTTATGTTAAAGGTTGTAAAGTTTTTACCTTTAATCCCATTTAAGTGATTTATACCTTTGTGGTCTTTCAGGTAAAGATGCGTTACCATTGACGGAGAGAGAACAGTGGAAGTCTTCAATGGACAACCTTGATGTAAATGACTGCGTTTTGATTGCATTTGACGGTACTTGGAAGCATGCCAAGGAGATGTTGCAAGCAAGTTTACTCTTTTTGTCCAAGTTCTCAATTCAGGCTTGCTTATATTATGATGTTGGGACTGATGGTGGGACAATATTTGATTCGGATTTGACTCTTAGGAAGGAACCTTTTGCAGGTTGTATGAGTACAATGGAGGCAGTAGCACGCTGTTTAAGGCTTTTGGAGCCTGATGGAATTCAGGTTGAATCAAGCTTGATTGAAGTCCTGAGAGAGATGGTTAAGCTTCAGGCTTCTTTCTTGAAGCCTGTGAAACCAAGGTTGAAATTGCCTGGAAATGCTAAGGGAGATGCAAAGAGTAGTGAATTTCCAGTGTGAGGCAGTTAAAACTCTGGTCAAGTTTATCTATGCATTTCAGTTGGCTTCAGTCTTTGTTCTTTGATGCCCATGAAAGATCAGATCGTTTTGATTTTATTTGAGGTGAGGCTTCTTCCTGCAACAAGCATATGTTGTTGGTGTTGCTTTAGCAGGGAGAGAGAACACTGATGTTGAAGTTGCTGTTGTTTTACAGTGCTCTCTTTGTCAAGATACCTCTAATTATTGCTTCTCAACGTATGTCTAAGTTGATGCTTATTCTGTCCAGAATTTTGCAGATTTTGTTCTCTTTAGTTGAAGAGCTGGTCTTTCCATAACTACTGACTTCATTTTACTTGAATCTGTAATGCTCGAAAATCTATGATTCCCTAAAGTAGATAAGTGCTACTTAAAACAACCAGAGGAGGAAAATATTTTCATATTTCTGAAAATATTGTTCCATTAAGTTATATAGGAGCATTAAGAGCGTTGACCTTGTATGTTTTGGACATATGCAATTTGTCTAGTTTAGTTTATGCTCAAAATGTACTGTTGACAATCAAATCACGAGGCATTGATGATGCTGAGAAACTATATTGATTTTCCAATGTAGTTAATCATTTGTATATTTTTTCAGGTTGAAGTGCCTTTTGATAATATCATTTGGATCAAGTATTGTCTAATAATGAAAAATAATAAAACATATTATAATTGCAATTTATCATTCACAAAAGCATCTCAGCAAAGAATCATGTAAGCCACTTTCTAATTAACATGTGGGTCTGGAAGAGACTGTAAATGTGTCGTATGCATATAGTGAATCAACTTGTATCCAGATTCAATTCAAAGTATGCAATTCAGAATGTTGTTTTTGGGTATTACCCAGTAATTTGTTCAGGTTAAATGAGCCATTCTTTGCTTCTGTCAGCAGCCCCTGAAAACACCTCTATTGTTCAGAAGGATAAGGGAGAAAGGTGATACTGATCTGTGTCGCTGACTTAAAGAGGTAACATCTGATTTTTATTTTAAATGATCCAGGTTGTTCATCAATTCATGGTTAACATTTTATCCTCAAATAATGAGAACTTTTAATCCTTGATCCTATCTTATCTTTTTCTCATCTATAAGCTTCAATCCTTGTGATTCCCAAACTCTTGAAGTACGAAAGAAAACAACACACGCCAATGGTGGGCATACAGATTAGACATCATAGAAAAGAACCGTTATTATTTTGGTGCAATCATGTTGCAGAAAGTTGATTTTTGTGGTTGTTTTGGATACTTTTCTTTCTAATATGGTTTGCTACTTCAAGAAATGTTTTCTTAACAGCTGTGTTTTTGTTCTTCTGTTATGAGGGTCTATCTAGTGTTAGGTATCCACATGTTTATCGCAAAATCTAGCTATCGCAATCATATTTTATATGTTTTGTCAATTATGTGGAAGGTCTGGTATCATCTGCACATCAACTTTAACCATTCCTTTTTCCCTCTCTCTGGCATCCTTTGAAGTGATAGGGAGATTTGTTTTTACATATTTAAGCAGTATATTATTGAAAAGTTTGCTTTTAGCACAATGTTCTGCTGTATGCGTAATGTGGCCAATGGTAATTCTGCTTACTGGTTATTGCTTGCTTATCTCTTTTGTCTGCTACAATTTAATAGTTTAGCTACAAAAGACTTGTCAAACTTAAAATGAAAGTGCAAAGTAAAGATTCAAGCTGAAAAGTAAATTCAAACAACATAACTAACTCTTAATTGTCCGTTGGTGCATTTATATGTTTTAATATATATTTATGCAATTGTTTTTTAGGAGGGGGGTCACTTTGAGAGTGCCCTCTTTTTCTGTATCTTAGTTTCAATGTATATCTATTCTTCCCTATGCTTGATACCAAAAACAAAAAATTGTAGAATTTGCTGGTCTTTGTTTGATTATAATTCTAACTTGCAAAAAAAAAAAAAAAAAAAAAAAATTAAATGAATCTCTTTTGCTTCAGGTGGAATTATCTATGGAGCTTGTGCACATTATCTTACACCATAATGGCATTGGCTTCACTTTATTATTGCCACACAGCTGATTAACTGAATCGCTATGAGTATTCATTGTATCTTTTCTTAGTTGTTTAGTGCATTCACATTGCAATAATGTATCAAACTGGTGACTTACATGACATTTGGGTGGAAGGATGTTTTTGTAAGACTTCTGTTGCAATTCATCTCTGCATTCATTCAGTTGACCAATTTTTAAACCTCTTTTCTTTTGTTATTCTAAGTACTGTGTTGTCTATCTAAAGTAGCTTTTCTTCATTTCCAATCAAAAAAAGGCCAGAACATCTAAAAAAGGTCATATTGGTAATCCATCTTACATCAAAACATCATTGGAAGTTCTGCTTCTTCTTCCATTCCTTGTATGCTCATACATTATATACTGCACTAGTTTTTCCTACACTGGGAATCCTCTAAATTCCGAGCTGGAATTCCTTTATCAGGAAATGTTTGTTGTTTTTGTTGGTCAAGCTGTGGTGAGTGGAGGGGTCCTCAACTGCTTTATATTAGCTTTTTTGCTGTGCACACACTCAATGCGTAGGTCCTTCTTATTCTGCTCTTTGTGCCCATCCCTTGTGCTATGTGGCCCTCTCTTTTCCCTTCTTTCAACAAGATGCCCATATTATTCCTTAATTATCACTACCCCAAATATTTATGGTCTCTTTAAAAGTCTCCACCCTATTACTTCCTACTCCTTTTCTTTTCCCTTTTTTCTGAGAGGGCAGTTGGTAGAAATTTCAAATTAATTCACTTCTGGTCGTTTTCAGTTTTCAAACCTATTGCAGTTTGCACCGCCTAAACCGGCCTGGGAAAATGAATAATTCACTATAGAAAATAATAAAAATAAATAGATACATACATATAAGGTAGTGCTACATTTTGTGTTTGTTTATGATGGAGAAAATTCCAAGAATTTGTTGGACAAGTCCAAATTAAAGGTGAATATAATATATATATATATATATATATATATAAGAAGATTACGAAAATATTGTATGCCCAACTGACCGACCCCCTTCTTTTTGCAACATAAGTTCAGAAAAGAAAATAGAAAAAAGCTATTCTTCATTATTGGCTTTTGGGCGTCTTCATCACCACTTGCCAAAAGGAAGCCTCTTTTGCCTTACTTATTTTTAATTTATTGAAAATATGTGTAATATTTATAATACGTTTTTTAATTTTTTTTTTGTTCTGCATCCATCTCATATGACTCTGTATTCCACCAACATTTTCTTTTTTCCTTTTTTTTTTTTTCTATTTTTGGGGTGGTTTGAAGGTATTTAGGGAAATATGAAGAATTAATTAGTACTAATACTAAAGCATTTAAGGGGTCTTAAACAATGGAACCTCCCATGTGGGAAATATCCTATGGACCACATGGCAAAGAAAGTGTAAACCCTAAATCAATATATGCCACGTGACATGTTCATTTAAACTTCTCTTAGGGCAAAACAAAGAAGAGAAAAAAAGGTAAGTTTTGTTTAATAAATAATCATTTTGTACCATTTTTTATTCAATTTTGTCCATAAAATTAAAATAAACACACACACACACATATATATATATGGTGATAAATAAAAATACAATGAAGAAATTGTAATATGTATGAGTTGACGCCTAACTTTTCATTGATTTTGTCGATTTATTGTTGGAACTAACTCGGGTTTTCTTAAAAACTGCCGCGGATTGGAAAGTTACATTTGGAAGGTCTAAAGTGGTTGTTGTATAATCAATGGTAGTAATTATACTGTACGTTTTGGTAGCAACTTTATTTATAAATAAAAAACTAAAAGTCAGAGGAAAAAACACATTAAAATTAAAAATTTTTTAAAAAAAAAAAAAAATTTATACTACCGTTTTGACTTCTGAATTAGATATATTTATATATATATATATATATGAGATCAGATATGCATGTAAAATAAAATAAGTACATCTAAAATTTTGATAATTCTTAAACGAGTGAATTATATTATATTATTAAAAATTGAATTTAAAATAATATTTAGAAGAAATTATATAATATAATTCGTCTAAGTCTACTATTTATAAAATAAAAAAAAAAAAAAAAAGTCTACTATTTATCTTTTTTCTTTTTTCTTTTTTTAAATTAATAACCATAAATTCACTTGGTCAACTTCTAAATTATAAAATAAGACTCCAAACAAACCTTTTGTTCTTTTTTTATTATTTTTTCAAATTTTAGTTTTGTCTTTGAAAAATGTTACGCGTAAACCTAACGTTATTAAAAATTAATATATATATATATATATATATATATATATATATTTTTTTTTTTTTTTTTGATAAGCTATACATGTATATATTTGTGTATAATATTTTTGAAATTCTAATGAAAGAAGAAAACCTTTTAATATATTGGCATTTCAAATGAATTTTTCCTTTGCACTGTTTTTAACTTTTTCATTTGATTCTAGCGCACCATGGGTCGACCACCCGGTCGTCCGGTCACAATCATCCAATAGATGGGGGAAATATAATATTTTATATATATATATATATTAAAAAAAAAAAAAAACCATTACTTGCTAAAGAATTTACATGCATTGAGAATTATATTTATATTAAATTTGTTATAATCAATGAAAATTAAGTTTGATAAAAGATATTCTATAAATAATTTACTTCCGGTCACCGTCAATCACCACCAACGACACAAGCAACCGTGGCTGATATAACGCTACAATCAAAGTCTCCTTTTCTTTTCTTTTCTTTTCTTCTTTTATTTTCTAATCTATAAAAATGGCCCACCGCCAGCACCTCTTAAGCAATCACATTTTTTCTTCTTTTCCCTCCTTACAATATTGTATATAATATATATATTCGAATAGAGTCTGATTAATCTATAATTAATTAATTTTTTAAAAAAAATTTAAAACTCAAAATTTTATTTAAATAATAATTAAATTTTGAGATTAATGATACATTTAAAGCTATTAATTCTAGCTAGCTAGACCGCATTATGACAGATGAAGATCATAAAGTTTGCTTCTGCAAAAGGGCAACATATTTCTTCTTCTTTTTTTTTTTTTTTTTTTCTTTTTTTTTTTTTTTTTGGTAATTAACATATTTCTTCTTCTACTTACATGATTTTTTTTATAGGAAATCAATTTTTATTTATTTTTATTCACATTGTACATACACACATATATATATATATATAATGGGTAGATATATCATCTTTTATTTTATTTTTATTTTATATTAAATATATACTATTTTTTATTTTATTATTATATAATCTATTGAAGATATTTAAAGATCTCTTTTAAAGATCTTTGTCATAAATAAATACTTCAATCTTTTTTAAGATTTTTGAATATATTAAAATATTTTCTAATCACCATATTATAATTATCTATAATTTATAGGAAAGGTTTCAAAAGAATTAAGTGCAATTCAGTCTTTGAAATTCTAACTCTCTTTCTAAACTTTTTTTTTACTATTTATGACTTAAGCACTTTTTAAAGAGAAATCTCATTTAACTTTATTTTTTGACAAGTAGTTAGAATTGGAGATCAAAGTAAAGACAGATGAAACAGAACACCACATTATATATATATATATATATATATTATATATATATATATATTAAATATGTAAACTTATTCTTTTACACAACATATAAAAAGTAAATAGAAAAAGGGAATTAGGAAAGATTAAATAAAATGTTTCAATTAAATTCATTTTATACATATATATATAAATTTTTTTTTTTTTTTAAGATAAGGCTTGAAATACGGAATATAATTCTTAAGAAATAAACAATAGTCGTAGTTTTTAACGCGTATTATGAAATAGACATGCAGTAGAAAGATGATGATGGCAAAATTGGTCCCATTAACTTATTGGTACACTGCAACAGTAAAAAAGAAAAAAAAAAAAAAAAATAATAATAATAATAAAAAGAAAAAGAAAAATAGTCTTAAAAGCATCAAACTTTCTGGGGGCCAACAATACTTGACAGTTAAGAACTTGTACTTTTTTTTTTTTTTTTTTTTTTAAAAAAACAAAGAACGGGGACGGAAGAACCGAGTTATCATCCCCAATTAAAGAATCACATCACCGTTATAAAATGTTTTATTAGCCATAGGGATTAGGCTCGTCGGGAATAAACTCAACTAAGTCACCATAGCCCCACTAAAGTGACAAGAGGACCACTGCTCCTCCCACACGCAGAGATAGATGGTCTACTAACACAAGCACCTTGGTGGTACTTGTAGCCTTTTTTTTTTTTTTTTTTGGGGGGGGATTGCTTGTAGCCTCTTTTTATTTATTCCGGATTATAAGTTCTTCCAATTATACATACATACAAATATATATATTACCTATAATACTCGAGTATAATTCTAAATTTTAAATAACTATATATATATAAAAATACGAATTTAATTTTACAATTTTACTTAATCAATGAAAACATCTTACAATCTCACATATGTATTTTATGATTAGGTATAAATTTAAAAGGATTAGTGGTTTATATATATATATTTAAAATATTTTATGTATAACTTGAAATTTGATTTGAACAACCCTAATCCACCAATTTATATTCATCAAAAATTTGGATTTGGATTTGGATTGAAGAAAAAGCATAATACTATATGATGGTGAATATACTCACCAGCTTTCCTTCCATTGATTCCCCTAAGACCAAAAAAGGGACCAAAACCAACCAATTTTCCCCTTTTTCTCTCTCTCTTTCTTTATTTATTCATCTATTTTTAATTTTAATGTCATCCATTGAAATAAATTGTTGCAATATGGTTAAAGCTAAAGAAATAAATATCTTTGAGAAAAAAAAAGAAGAAGAAATTCTGGTTGGTGAGTTTTTTATTTTTTTTTCTATACAAAATAATTAATTAATGTTAATTATAAAATATCTTTATGAGATATTTTTATTTTTTTATGTATCTTAAATTATAAATAAAATTATTATTAATTGAATTATCTTATTTTGTATTATTAATATATTAATGACTGAAAAAATTCAGCTTACTCCTCGCTCTTTTTATTTGTTTATAGGGGAAAAAAAAAAAAAGGAGAGAGAGGACACGAAAAAGCCACACTGGGCGGTGCCGGATCTTCCCCTTAAATTCATCATTTTCTTGCCATTATAGTATTACATTTCGGATTTGTTTTTTTAATAAATTTTCTTTATTTACCCATCAATAAAACACTTTCTCTCTCTTTATCCTTTTCCACCTTCTTCATTCGCTTCTTCTTCTTTTTTCCATCTTCAATCTTCTGAATCATCACCACCTTTCTCTCACACAAACACACAGTGAAAAGTTACGTATAATTCGTTTCTTAGCTCTCTCTCTATACGTATAGTTTTTGTATGTATAGGTTTCTTTTGCATTTCTGAATATTCTGTCTTCAAAAGAATTATCAGAATTTCTGAAACAAATCTCAAAATCTAAAAAAAAAAAAAAAAAAAGTTAGAGAGAGAAGTAAGTATTTAATAAAAGAGAACAATTATTTACCTCCGTTTCCCCTTCTCCTTCTCTCTTTCTTTTTTTATATATTCATATATATTGATATATAAGATTATTGCCAGCTCTGCATACTCTTCTCTTTTTTTTCTCTCTCTCTCTCTAAAACGTCTCACAACAATCTCCGATAATCATTAAATATATCACGCAGGGAGACTCTACCGTGGGATCTCAATATTCTTTTTTCTTCTTCAGGTCAGTTTTTCGGATTCTTCTCTCATTGGATGACACTAATTTTGCTTTTGAATTGTTATTTTTGTTGTTTGGATTCTTTTTTCTCTTTTTCAGATCTATTGCTTTTTGGAATTTTTCAATTTGGATTTGTTTTTCGGTCGTTTTGGTGATTGATCTGTGTTTAGATGGTTCAATTAGTGTTAATCACGTTTTATGATAATCTAATTTGAGAGTGATGGTTCAGTTTAGTGATTATTGTTTCCTGAAGTGGTTTAACTAATTTTGAAGCGTTAATTTAAATTGATGGACTCTTCTCTACCGTTTGAATATGGTTTGATCTATCCAGCTATGAAGCGGACGGCTGAGTCGAGCTTTTTTTCTATTAGAATTCTAAGCAATCCATAAATTGCTGTTACTCTGGGATTATCAAGTGTTTCAGGTTTTGAACCTCAAATCCTGAGCTCAGGATGCTCGATCATTCAGGCCATGATCTTGTTAGGTGTTTGTCTCATTGCATGTTGTTGATCGGTCCATTTGGCACCGGGGAAATAATAAACTAAGAGGAGAGGGAAGCTTCAGCTGCCCCTGACATGCATTTGGTTCTGATTACTACTATATAATATGATGAGGATGGTAGTTTTCATGAAATCGAAGATGCTTGCTGGAATGAAATTATTCTCTGTGATCAGGTTGAAATAGGCTTTGGTAGACTTTGGTGTTTTAACATAATCCTTCACTTTTTGATGAAAGCTGATGTTGGTTAACCAGTAAGTAGATGACAGTGCTCATGAAGGTGAACATTATTGAACTTGAGAGCTGTCAGTAAGGAAGACCTTGAAGAGTGGATATAAGTCACGTTGAACGTATCTGAGAATTGAATTACAGTGCACACCATGTTGTATAGAGTGACTTTTACACTACTAGGGCTCTTTTAGTTTCCGAAATGTTTGTGGACATGTTCTTTGATTTTTATCAGACTTTTGTGTTATGGATGCAAAATCTCAAGTTTCTTTTGTACAAAATTAGTATTTGCTCATAAGAAGAAAATTTATGGTACACCAGTTAACGGGGAAGCAACTAATACGGTTGTAAATTTTGAACGCACTGAGGGCCCTGTTTCTACTTTGAGATGCCTGATAGCTTTCTTTCTAGCGTTAGCTAATTGCACCTTATATATGTTGGTCTCTACGAATGTTTCTAACATACTTCATTTGCATCAACTGTTTGGATTTAATACACTTGCTTCAGTGCCTCAATGCAGAGTGTATCATATATTTTTCAATGTTGATTACAATGTCTATGAATATGCTCAAGAATGTATGGTTGACAATTATCCTTAGTATGAGAACGAAAAGTTCTAACCATGATATGGGCAGACTACAGCATTGTAAGAGAAGTGTATAATAGGAAGATTAAGCATTTTAGACCAGAATCAAACAGGCTGAAACAGGGAAACATCCTATAATGGGTTACTGGAGTGGAATAATCTATCCACATTGCAGGGAAATTATTCAAACTGCCTGTCTCTGCAATGTTAATGGATGACGGGTAGAACTCTGATGTCAGCAGACGAATTTCTCATTTCATGTGTTAAAGTCTAGCTTGATTATCCTCTTCCAACTTTCAATTGTGTCAACTTCCTGTATGTAGATTGCTACCTTTTGTATCTTGATTCTGAATTTGCTGATATATAATTGAAAAGTATTAATAGTGACAGTGTCATTTCAACCAACTTAAGATGACATTAAATAAAATCAGATTTGAATTGAGTGATGCCTTACTCCAGATTTCATGATGTGATATTAATTGAAAAATGGTGGCTTCCACATTGTTAAATTTTTTATGCAAAATTTTTTCCCAAGTCAGCTAATGCACTCTATTGAAATACACTGATATATGTTGTTTAGAGTAACTATAGTGATGATTTCTGCTACCAACTAGGCTATAATGTACCTTGTTGGATCTCTGAAAGTCATAATGTGATGTTCCTGAAACTTTAAAGTAATATCAAGTTGGGCAATTGTTTGTGAAACTTAAATATTTTGACATCATTATATATCTCATTCTTTTTTCTTTTTAAGCTCACCTGTTTTTCTGACTTCTTTTGTTCCCAATTTTTTAGAGTGCAGAAGTTAGGAGCTTTGAAAAAGTCTAGTTCTCTACCGTTACTCAAAAGGTTCTGCAGTAAGAAACAGGATGTCTAGCTCTGTCAAAGCTTTAGAACCTGCATTTCAAGGAGCTGGTCAGAAGATGTATCCTAATTTTAAACATGATTAAGCAGATTTAATAGATACGTTTTTCAGAAATTTTGTTCCTATTCTGATTTGTGTATTCATAGGCGGTTTTCTGTTTATGCAGAGTTCTAATTTTCTTTTACAACTTCTTTTAATACTTGATATTTCCTTGTTGGATTCTCCATTTTTTAACTTGTAACTTAACTATTCGTAGAGGTACTGAAATTTGGAGGATTGAGAATTTCCAACCAGTTCCATTGCCAAAATCTGCACATGGAAAATTCTACTCTGGTGATTCATACATAGTCTTACAGGTGAGTGTGATGTCAGTCTCTTTCAGTTCTTTTATTGTTCTTACTTTATGTTTCTAATGTTAGCTTGAAGGGTCAAATTATTGTTCCAACCTATAATTTCTATTGTCTTTTCAGACAAGTCCTGGAAAGGGAGGTGCATATTTGTATGACATACATTTTTGGCTTGGAAAGGATACTAGCCAGGTTTATTGGATTTTATTTTATTTTATCATTTTATTTATTTATTTATTTTTGCTTCAAATGCATAATTTGGCTTCTTATTATTTATTATTTTCCATCGGATATTGTACTAGGATGAAGCTGGAACTGCAGCTATTAAAACTGTTGAACTTGATGCAATTCTTGGTGGGCGTGCTGTGCAGCACAGAGAACTCCAAGGTCATGAGTCTGACAAATTTTTGTCATACTTTAAACCATGTATTATACCACTGGAAGGTGGTGTTGCTTCAGGATTTAAGACCCCTGAGGAAGAAGAGTTTGAAACACGGTTATATACTTGTAAAGGAAAACGCGTTGTCAGGTTGAAGCAGGTAGAGAAACTCATGGAAGAGAAAATCTCGTGATATCTCTTGTTTGAGCTTTACTTCAAGTGGCTTAAGTTCTGATTTGTTTTCTAGGTCCCATTTTCTCGGTCTTCACTAAATCATGACGATGTGTTTATTTTGGACACCAAAGAAAAAATATTTCAGTTCAATGGTGCAAACTCAAATATCCAGGAACGTGCAAAAGCATTAGAAGTAATCCAGTTTTTGAAGGACAAGTATCATGAAGGGACATGTGATGTAGCAATTGTTGGTGAGTATTTTTTAGGCTTGCTATTGCCACTTCATCCCTTCTATTACTTAACTTTAGCTAGTCTGTCTCATGACAAAATTTGACATACTACTACCATATCAGATGATGGGAAACTGCAGACCGAGTCTGATTCTGGTGCATTCTGGGTGCTTTTTGGTGGCTTTGCTCCTATTGGAAAGAAGGTGGCCACTGAAGATGATATTGTTCTAGAGAAGTCCCCGGCTAAACTCTACAGGTCTCTTCTTTCTTCAATCCCTGTATTTTGATCCTATTCAGAGTATTGACATATGTAAATTAAGCTTCTCTAGTTAGGGTGCTCATTTTTGTGGATGGTAATATTAACTCATCTGAAGCTATCTTTGCTTGGTAAAATATAATTCTCTATGATGTGAATGTCCTGAGCCTTATTTTTCTTTATTTTTATCTTTTTTTGTGCTGCAAAGGAGATGCAAAATTCAATCATACTCAGCCTATTAGAGATTTGTTTCTCTCATTTTGATGGTCATGTCTGAAAAGGAAAATTTTCTAGAGGTCTGAAACTGTTCTAGTTCACTCACATATTGCTTAACATATTTGAAGTGGGGACAAGCAATAAAAACTATGAAGGGATCTACCTAAATTGTGCTTTGAGTAATTTTGTTTTTTCATTTCTAATGGCAAAAGCTCACTTGAAGGTACATTTCTTACATTTGATTCTCAAATGATATGCAAGATTCGGTGGAATATGAACTGATCACTACTTGCTTGTACTAAACCCAACTGGAATAATCTTGAAGTGTATCTAATATCTGTAATTGAAGAAAGAAAGTATGACTAATTTACTTTGATGTGAAAAAGACCTATGATCTTGCATCTTTGTTAATCGTTCTTCATTTTCTTACTCTAGCTATTTTGGTTGAGGAATTAGCTTCTGAATGCCTTTTTGCTCTTTTGATCTTTGTAGTGTTATTGATGGCCAAGTTAAGGCAGTAGATGAGGAGCTTACAAAGTCCAGTTTAGAGAACAACAAATGTTATTTATTGGACTGTGGTGCTGAGGTGTTTGTTTGGGTTGGCCGGGTAACTCAAGTGGAGGAGAGGAAGACTGCTATCCAAGCTGCGGAGGTGCAAGTCTTAGTCTTATATAATTTAATTTTTTTCCCCCTAAAACACAAATGCGTCCTCATCCCGTCAGTTTATCTTCAGGAATTCATTACTAGTCTAAATAGACCAAAGTCTACACGCATAACGCGGCTAATTCAAGGTTATGAGACCCATTCGTTCAAAGCCAACTTTGATTCTTGGCCATCAAGCTCAGCTCCTTCTGTTGCTGAGGAGGGAAGAGGAAAAGTAGCAGGTAGATTTATTTCAGTGCTTATAATAAAATTGATATGGTTCCTGGGTGGTCTCTTAATTATACGACTGTCCTGTTCTGCCAGCTTTGCTGAAACAACAAGGTGTTGGCATTAAGGGTGCAGGAAAAACTGCTCCTGTAGTTGAGGAAGTTCCGCCACTACTTGAGGATGGTGGAAAAATAGAGGTATAGTATATAAATGACCCAACATTTATAGGAGTATCTACTTCATATTGCTTATTATATTATTTATGAACTTTTCTAGGTTTGGCGTATCAATGGTAGTGCAAAGACTCCAGTACCCAGTGAAGACATTGGTAAATTCTTTAGTGGGGATTGCTACATTGTTCTTTACACCTATCATTCCCATGATAAAAAAGAAGACTACTATTTGTGCTATTGGATTGGAAAAGACAGTGTTGAGGTAACTTCTATTGTTGTGTTAACATAGAGTACTATTTAACTGATTATTTTACTGCATGTTCACTTCACTTGGACACTTCAATTTACTTAGTTGTATGAAAAAAACTTCAAACCCTAGTTCTTAAGATTATGATACCAAAACATTGAAAATTAGGAAGGTTGTGCTTTAGACTTCCCTTATATTATAACATGACCTAGATTTTAGTTTGATATGTGACCTTTGCACAAATATCTTTTCATGTTTAATCATTAATATACAATGTTCTACATGCGTCTTTTAATCGTTCTTCATGCATTGGGACACAGGAGGACCAGAACACGGCTGCTAGATTGGCTGCAACCATGTGTACCTCTTTGAAGGGGAGACCTACCTTGGTATCACCATTTATCTTTCTTCCTCCTTTTCATTCTCTTTTCATCTATTTCAAACTGCAATATTTAGAGAAAATATGGTGCCATGTAGGGTCGGGTATATCAAGGGAAAGAACCACCACAATTTGTTGCAATTTTTCAGCCTATGGTGGTCCTTAAGGTAACCTTGTTAATATTCTTCTAAACATAAATGTTTTTTTATTCTTTTAAGTGTTGATTCAATTCATGTGAAATTCTGTGCATTTTAGGGTGGATTAAGCTCTGGTTACAAGAATTACATTGCAGACAAAGGATTGAATGATGAAACTTACACTTCTGAAAGTGTTGCACTTATCCGTATATCTGGGACTTCGGTGCATAACAACATTGCAATACAAGTTGATGCGGTAAGCTGTTATGATCATTTTCTTGGACTCGAGCTACTAAATCTTTCCAATGTTTAAGAATTCATTGATTTGACTGTTGTAATTTTTATTTCAAAAACTTGTTATAGGTGGGCTTTATGTAATCCTAATTTTAGAAATTGTTCTGTCAGAGACTTATTGTTGCAACTTTTTTTATTATTATTTTTTAAAGGGTATAGTTTGTGCCAACTTTCCTGCATATCTGCTGTTACTGATGATCATATGTTGGTTGCCACTGCATATTCTGGCAATAGAACTGTGGTTTGTATCCGTTCAAATTAACCTTTTCTTTTCCTTAACTTTCTAGGTGGCAAGTTCATTGAACTCTCATGAATGCTTTCTTCTGCAATCTGGTACTTCAATGTTCAATTGGAATGGGAATCAAAGTACATTTGAGCAGCAACAGTTGGTAACTAAAGTTGCAGAGTTTTTGAAGGTAATGGTTTGTTCAAAGAGCTTAGAAACTAGTGCATTTTTTCAAATTGTTGAACATGGAACAATTAGTAACCGTAAGATTCCCCCCTCTTCTTTACTGTACACATAAGAAGGTAACTATTATTTTAGCAATATCTTAAAATTCCATGAATTATATCTAGAGAATAAGAAGTGTAATGTTGTCAAGCCTGTCTTACATTAGTTGGACATTCTTCACTTGTGTTAATTGGACAAAGGGGAAGCTTAGTTGACTTTTGATCCTCAGTGGAAATGGATTGATTTTTATTTTTTTTTCCCTTTTAAGGTTTTAGGACTTGGACACTCTACAAAATGCCTTCTCTTGTAATAATGGCTTTATTGCATAATGATATAATGCTACCTTTCTCGCAATATCTAAATTATGTGTTCACTTTAGGGTATCTCACACAGTCTTAAAAATTGATGGAGACATTTGCTTTTTTCAGTTGTGTTCTCACAATTCTTTTCTTTTATCTCAAAAAGGGGTTTGTTGAGAACAAAAATGCTTCATTTGGTAATGCTCTTATATTTGTCAACAAATGCATGACTCACTTATTTATCTTAATTGTTCTGCTGGACCATAGTCACCATTTTTATTTATTTGTTGCCCAAATCTATCAAAATATCATGAATTACCTGGATTGTGACTAATGAAAAATTTAGAATCTTTTACTATGCATACAGAAATTGAAATTCATTTGTATACATTTCAGCCTGGAGTTATTGTGAAGCATAGTAAAGAAGGAACCGAGAGTTCTGCTTTTTGGTTTGCTCTTGGTGGGAAGCAAAATTATGCAAGCAAAAAAGTGACTCCAGAGGTGTTCAGAGATCCCCATTTGTTTGCATTCTCGTTTAACAAAGGTCGAACTCTTCTTACCATGTGTTTCTCGTCAACATGGATTTCTTTTCAATATTCAAATATGAAAAGTTTGTTAATGATTTTTCTGTTGTGTGTTCATTTCAGGAAAATTTGAGGTATGTTCTTAAAAACTCAAATCTTTTGCAGTTTTGAAGCTAAAGTCATATCTAATTGGCATTTTGTATACAGGTTGAGGAAATTTACAACTTTTCACAAGATGATCTATTGACCGAGGACATTTTAATACTTGATACACGTGCTGAAGTGTTCACCTGGGTTGGTCAGTCAGTAGACCCCAGGGAAAAGCAAAATGCTTTTGAAATTGGGCAGGTTGCTTTAGTTTTTATTGAAATCTTAGTTACTTTTACTTTTTTTTCTGATGTATTAGTTAATTTAAATGAGTAGTCTTTAGTTTCTGTTTATCATTAACCCCCTGAAGTTTGTTTCAGAAATATGTAGAGCTGGCTTCATCACTAGAGGGGCTATCTCCAAAGGTCCCACTGTACAAAGTGACAGAAGGAAATGAACCTTGCTTCTTCACGACGTTTTTTTCGTGGGATCCTGCAAAAGCTATGGTATTTTCTGAAATAAATGTCCTTTCAAATTATACTATACTTCAGATTTTGAAATATATGTCAAATTCTCTGTACCAATTATCTTAATGTATCTATAATGGTAATACCGGGGTAAATAATGTGACTTTAAATGAATATTGAATCTTTTTGTGAACATGAGGAGCAAAAGTCTGTTAGAATTGGATTTTAATTTATAAATGCTATGTCGGTTTCTTTAACCCCAACTTGTATCTGCTACAAAAACAAATACTTTTTCTCAATCGATATACAGTATTCATGTTTTATTAGCATGTTATCTGTATGATGCATATTTTTTTCATGTAACAGGCACATGGAAACTCATTCCAAAAGAAGGTTATGCTATTATTTGGGGCCAGTCATGCCACTGAGGTAATGCTTGTTGAGAATTTAAAGACAGTACTTTGCATAGATTTACCAAATTAAATGCTTAATCAATCTGTTGAAAGATAGTAAGAACACGAGTTTGATTCGGTTTTCTGCACACTAAAGAAATCTGTTTCTTGTCTTGGTTTATGCTTTTGTTAATCTGTTCTTAGTATAAATCGTAGAGGGGCAGCCTGCCATGATTTTTATTTTGCTGTTTTTATTAATGGCGTCTAATGTGCTGGCTTCATCCTTATTCTTATTGCATTGTTATACATGGGACTTTGTTCTTTTTAGCATTTGAAAAATTCAACTTATGTAACAATCATGAAATGCTTTTCTATGTATTGAATCCTGTATGTAAAATACACTCACCCACCCTCCCAAGAAAAAGTTACTGTATAAAAATAGTGGCCTTTTGCACTGTGAGTTGTATCCCCTGATGTCTCATTCATCAGATGCTGCTGAGAATGGTCTGCATTTTTATAACCTACACTTTACCCTTGTTCTGAATCTTGAGAAATAATTATTTAGGTCAATCTTTTTACAGGCTCAAAGATCTTAACATCTGTTTTATTATATATGGTTTAACATTTGTTCTATGCAGTCTTTGATGTCTTATTTAACTTCTTATTCCTCAGCTATTTTTGGTCTTGCACTCTTTTCCTTTTAGCTCATCTCCCCTTGCTACATTTTAGTCCTCCTGCATTTGTAATTTTTTCTCCAAAAGGATCTATGTAATGTTCAACCAAAACAATTTACAGAGTAATTATCTGCAAAAATCACAGACTTCTATGTCCTGACAACTTCCTTATTCTTGTTGACTATAAGTGGGTATTTTGGAAACTGAGATATGACTCTTCACCATTAAATTTATGATATCATCCTACTCATGGAAATGTATTCTAAGAAGTTTCATGTCTTATACCACTCTCATTTGTGTGGTTTTGTATCACCAGGAAAGAACCAATGGAACAAATCAGGGAGGACCAACACAAAGAGCTTCTGCCTTAGCTGCCTTAAATTCTGCATTTAATACAACTTCTGCTCCAAAACCTTCTTCTGCAACTAGGGTGAGTGGACCAAGTCAGGGATCACAAAGAGCTGCGGCAGTTGCTGCTTTGTCTTCTGTTCTTACTGCAGAAAAAAAAGGATCACCTGATGCATCTCCATCTCGACCAAGTAGAAGTCCTCCTTCAGAATCTAGCAGTCCTGGTAATAGATAAATTCCATTTTATTTACCTGCTATTTTACAAATGAAAGTGTAAGAGACCGTTTGTCTCAAATATTGTCCTCACCACTTCCTGGGAATTATCCTGTTGAAAATCATGTGTTTCAATTTGTCCACCCTTAGTATGTAGGTAATTTGGTACATTTATAACTGTATGTGCAAACAACTGCCAGTGATGAGGCATTTGATACTTGGAGTGGTGGGTGTGAGATGGGATATATTCTTGTGCTTCGAACACAATCTATTTTCTGTCATTTGTTGAAGATATGACAGTTTTAATTTTGCTCACAGGAGGATCTAAAAATGGAAGTGCTTCTGTAGAGGCTGAAGATACTAAATCAGCTTCAGAAGTTGAGGATACTCAGACAGATCAGACCAATGGAGAGGTTTCAGATCCAAAGCCAGAGACAGTACTCGAATCAGAGGAGACAGAGCAGGATGAGAGTGGTGGTGAAAGTACCCAAACCACATTTAGTTATGAACAGCTAAGGGCTAAATCAGAAAACCCTGTTACTGGCATTGATTTCAAAAGGAGAGAGGTTGGTTGCTTCATGATCCTAATCACTTTTTGTTGGTAGCATGTATTATTGCTTCTTTTTTTTTTTCCCCTCCATTATTAGTATATAAATTAATTCCTTATTACTGCATAACCTGTAGTGGACATTTTGTATGATTTTTCAGGCTTATCTCTCTGATGAAGAATTTGAGGCTGTCCTGGGGATGACAAAGGAAGCATTCTATAAATTGCCTAAATGGAAGCAAGACATGACCAAAAAGAAAGTTGATCTCTTTTAGGAATGCAATTCGTACCAGAGTGGCATTTCCAAATCCTATATATATTCTCGCAATTCTCGATTTTGATGTCTTTTATGCCAGAGCAACCTGCTTTTTTAGGTACATCTTGCCTGGTTTGCACGTCTAGCAATTTTTCGTCTGTTTTGCAGCGACCTTAGCTTTTGTAGAATGGTTTTGATTTGTTACCGCTTGATGTGTGATTTTTTTCCTCCCCATCTTCCGATGCCACCAGATTTGTCCCAGTCCCTAGATTGTAGTGAAGACAAATGCATATCATATTCTTTGATTTGATCATATGTCTGAGTTTGTGATTATTGAGGGCCTCTCTTGTATATTTTGCAATATTGGACTCTGAAGACATAATTCAGAATCTACTGTTTGCCTCCCATCAATTTTGAATTTTTCATGTTTTAGTGAAGCAATATGAAATCCAATGACTGGAAGTTTTTTGAAGTCTTCAGACACTACATGATTATTTAGTGATAAGGATGCGCACTGCATTACCCTGGATTGATTAAACTACTACAGTTGAACTCATTTTCAGTTCAAAAAGGAAAAAAATAAAAAAGATTTAAGTTGCTGACTGGGGTTTTCTGTTCAAATTAGTGGTCACTATCGGCTAAACTCTTTTTTTTTTTTTTTGATAGATACTATCGGCTAAACTCTTATTATATTGTTTGTGGGATGATTCATGTTTCCCTAATCATTTCATTCTTTGAGAACTGGCAGTGGCAGATTTGTATTCATTGGCCTAGCATAGCGCACGGATCTTCTACTGTGTGGGACTGCTCCCTTTCTGACTTTGGTAATGAAATTCAAGGTACAAGACATATTAATTGAAATCATTCAGGAGAAAAGAAAAGAAAAAAAAATGCATGTGTTGTTTATATAGTTTTTTAGCTGAGAATTAGAGTGGATTATATAGTTTTTTATAATGGTTGAAGTCAACAGGCGATGATTACATTCACAGGCTTATGTTGTTTTTACCTATGAATATGATGGTACTTTCTGCTTTCACCCTAGGTTTTCATATTCTTCTCCCCACATTTGTTTTTTTTTTTTTTTTTTTTGGTTTTGTTGAACATGATGCGAAAAGGGGAATTTCACATGCTCAAATTTGGTGATTTTCTTCCTCGATTATGCCGGAGATTTGGGCAGTAGTACTTAATTAAAATAGGATTTCATTATTCGCCTACTCTAAACACTGCTAATAATATAAAAATAAGCAGTCATATGCCATTTAGGACCACCAAAAAATACTAGTCTATCTATAATATGGAGGATGACAAAGGACTAATGGCCCATATTTACCCTTATTGATAATAACATTACTATCCACCTAACATTTTTTTTTTCTTTTTTTTTTTTTTAAAAAAACACCCCAAAAAGCAAGCAACGAAAAACCCCCCAAAAAAAACAAAACCCCCAAAAAACGACAAACAAAAAAAAAACCCCAAAGAAACCCCCCACAACCCCCCCCCCCCCCCCCCCCCCCCCCCCCCCCCCCCCCCCCCCCCCCCCCCCCCCCCTGGCCTCCCCTTTTTTGTAGGGGTAGTGGGGGGTGGGAGAGATACCTCACTTAATTTCTCTTTGTGGCTTATCCAAGATTAAGAATGATTAGGAGATTTTTAGAGGATGAGAAGCACATGGATTTGATATTTGATTAAGAACCTGTTTAGTCTCTTTCTCTTTATTCTTATCTTTATCTTAAGATGCTTAGTAGAGAGAATAGTACCTTTCTATAATTACTATTATTAATGAATGAAAAAGAGGGAGAAAGAGAAAGATATATATATATCCTTAACAATAACAACCACCATTTGAGAAAAGCCATTATTAAAGCCTTTTTTGTATTATAATATTTAGGCATACATCATGGGTTCCTTTTTGGTCGGCAAAACTCATGCCCCTCTTCAGTCATAGAGGTATTGGATAATCTTTTCCTCTCAGAAATAAGGGTTTTAGAGAAAAAAGCGAAATTATCAATCATACTGGACGGCTTTGAAGAATCCCTTTTTTCTTTTTATTTGGAGTACAGAGTCAGTCACTGATAGAATTAGCGTGGAACCAGAATTTGGATTCTATAAATACCATTAACTTTTAAGAGAGTATTCTTAACCTTTTCTTAAGTAACAGTATTATTATTATATATATATATAATTATTTTATATAGCCATAACCCCACACCTCACATATGGGTTGATATCGTTGGGGGTGGGGGGAGGTAGGTAGGTATGTAAGTAAGCCTCTTTGTGCGTGCGGGTGTGTATGTATATATAATACCGTGAGAGAGGGAACTGATCATGTGAATAAAACGAACCTTATAGCTTCGTTCATAAGGCATCCGTGAGCATATATATATATATATATATATATATATATATTTTTTTTTTTGGTGAATATATATATATACACTGAGGCTTCTGCTAAAAATCAATACAAAGTTACCCAAAGGCTATATAGCCATTAATTACTAAAGAGCTTGAAAACTCCGCTTAACAGAAAGTCTCTTCTACTTTTTTTTCTTCTTTTCCTTTTTTCTTTAAAGTACTGAGTATATCACATATGCGAATTCCCGCTTTCTTTGGTTCATATTTCGACCGTCCACTACTCGTATTCATTGACCAAAATAAAATTCAATCGCCATTCTTATCCACTAAGGCACTAACCCAAAAGCTTATCAAAAAAGAAAAAAAAAAGGCACTAACCCAAAAGAATATTACATATGATTTTCAAAACTATAATATATATATATATATATATAGCTGAAAATATGGTGTATAATCATATATTACCCATCAAAAGTAAAGCTAAATGGAGATTGTGCTTCTCTGATATTTAAGTTAGAAATTATAACAAATAGTAAAGAAAAAGCAAGAGTTTTAAAGATATAGTTAAGATCTGTGTAAAAATATAGTATTTTTTATATTCTTATAATAAATATTTTAGGAATATCTTATTTTATTATAAAATCTTAGAACATCTTTAACAAATCTTTTATATAATAAAAACAAAAAAATATATATCTATGACACACTTAAATAGGAAAATAAAATCATCTAGATTATCACATATTTAAAAAACAAAAATCTAAATTACTAGTATATATGAAGACTCACCAGAAGTTCCGTTGTAAATGATAATTAATGAAATTAGAAGATTGAAACGTTATTTATACTTAATTTATTTAGTTGTAAAAGATTATTTTCCTTGGTGAAGAAATAAGTAAAATGAATAAAGAGCATATTATAATTGATAATGACAAGAAATGAAAAAGAAAAGGTTTAAAGAAGAAGATTCTTACTCGCAATTAATTAATTAATTGTTAATAGTAAAATATTTAAGATGATGTGTCCTATTTCCATTTTGTCTCTTTGCGTGCATGATATATGAATATGACAAAATCGTGATTAATATAATATATTAATTAGCCTAATAATTGTTAGCTATTCTATTATTGACAAAAAAAAAAAAAAATATTGTATTAGTAGTAATTCAAACGTGGAGAAACATTATAGGTCTTGATTTAGAAACAATTCTTATGCACGTCACCTTATGTTATTCGTCCTTTTATATATATAAACCAAATCAAATTACGTAATCTGCTTATAGAGAATATATTGAGAGTTTTTTTTTTAAAAAAAAAAAAAATTAAATTAATTATTTGTTTTGGAGGGTTTCAATTAGTTCTTCTTCTGTCTTGGAATATTTGCTTTCCATTCTTGGCTTATCTGTTGTTATTATTATTATTATTATATTTCAATATATATATATATATATATATAATCTAGAAATGATGATGTCACATGTGGGGAAATTAATTAATCACGGGGGGGAGAATCTGAATCTTTTTCATGTAGTTTTTGTATTGTTAGGACAACAATAGTTTAGTCGAGTCAATTATTGTTTCAAAACCTTAAACATTTTACTCTAAATTAACTAGAAGAGTTGTTCCTATGTTATTTCTTAAAGAATCATTAAATCTTTATTAAAATTTATTTTTATTAAATTATATTATTCGATATCTCTTACGTAATGTTAACAATAATATATCAAACTCGAGATTTCATTTAACAAATATCTCCATATATATATATATATATACTTCTTTTTCTTTTTTTTGGTGGGGGAGTATAATTATATGTGGGCATTCTGTGGGTGCAATCCATAGATAAGCCAAAATGTTCATTATCTGGCAATGAAAAACAATATATATATATATATATCATCAAAGTAGATGGAAGTGGGAGGAAGCAGTCATTCAATGTTCCAAAAACCTGTTTTGGAAGTTTCATGAATTCCCCACCATATGAAGACTACAATTATGCCTTAACCTTCTTATCTTCTAATTTGGAACTTCTATTCACAATATTTTACTAAAAGATAAGAGATATAAGGGAATACATACATACACACACACATACATATATATATAATAATAATAATGACCCATTATATATTTTTAAAAATATTGACAAAATATACCATAAATATTCGATCGTGGAGCAATGGATAATTTCACAATATATTATTAGTGTTTTTTTTTTGGAATATAGGGATATATATATATGTGTGTATGTATAATGGAGGGTAAAAACTTTGTTGTCCACTCAAATACTTGTTGGGTCCAATCCTTTATGAGAAATAGGCTTTTGCATCTGATACTGTTTTCAAAAGAAAGTTGTAGTAAGGAATTTCAAATTTTCTTTATATATAAATAAATAAATATCCAGCTAATTTATTTTTTTTTTAAATTTAAATATTTATTGGATAGTGAGAACCAAGTAAAAATAATATTTTTTTAAAAAATTAAAAATTAGAGGACGTAATAACCATAATTTCCCAATCAAAATATTATATATATTCCTTAGCTATCGAACTATGTGACACGTGTCAAGCATGTGTAGCTAAACATGTGTAACTCGGTTGGTAAGCACTCTCACTTATGACCCAAAAGTCAAGAATTCGAGATATAGTAGAGTTAGGATTTATCCAAAAAAAAAAAAAAACTATGCGACACGTGGCTGGCTTTATCAGTGTCGGTGGTTTCAGCCAAGAGGAAGCAATAGATGGATTTTGGAAATCTGCTGCATATATTGTGTCTTTGTACATAATATTTTTTTTAATAAAGAATTAAATGAAGTGTTATATATATATATAATATGAATGTTAGGAGGAAAATTATTAAAATATAAATAATCTAACTCAAATCTGTCAAATAAGTGTAATTTAAACTCAATTATAACCTAAAATATTAGGAGTCTAAGACACGAGATTATCATTAAAAAAAAAAAAAATTCTCAACATGAGTTCTGAGAAATAAATCTATATATATCTACCCTGTCCCTGTCTCCAATTTTTGAGGTGGGGAGTTGGGGAAGATTTCATTTAGTTGTTTTATATATATATATATATATATATATATATATATATATATGAAGACAGAAGTTTGTACAAAATTTTCATTACATCCTTGTCCCACCCTCAAAGCTGGTACTAATAATGGAGTCAAATGATATATATATATATATATATACCAATTAAAATTACCTTAGAGAGAGATGAAATCAACATTTCATACCAAAAGTACATACAAATATACCATCATCCTCAATACTTGGAACTCTCCTCAAAGATTTCCCCCAACTAGTTTTTCATCTTATACAATTTTTAGGACCACAAAATGCTTCTCCCCTATTATTGTATTCTTAACCCTATTAGTTAATTACTTTATACTTTAAGAGATAGAGAGAGAAAAAAAAATTTCTAAGACAAAAATTAAAGAAATTGATTGCTTTTCAATCTCGAGTCATTATATATATATATATATATATATATATATTAATTAAAATATATTCTCATCAATCTCAATTTCAAATCAAAATGAAGGTGAGGAGTTCTTTCATGGGAACAAGAATTTTGAATATAAAATGGTGATGACACTAATCTAATAGTATATATATATATCTTAATTAGATTTGTAGTAATTAATGGAGTTTGTCGTCCTGCTTATTATTCCTTTTCTTACATTAAAATTTAAAATAGAGTAATTAAAAAAAATGGCAAAGATATGGAAAAGCGAGTCAAAGGAGATTTCCATTGTGTCAGTCCACAACATAAGCCATATATATATATATATATATATATATATATATATATGTGTGTGTGTATAAATCAAGATCAATTATGGTAATAGCAAATGCTAAAACACACTCATTAATTAAATCCCATTTTGAAATATTTTTTTTTTTTTTTCAATTGATTATTCTCTCCACTAGTTGGTTTGACTTTCCTTAGTTAGTTGTCTCATCCGACTTGTCAAGTGATGAATTTGAGTTCAACACATATTTCCTACAAATTTTTTATGAATTAGTCGATGAAAATATCGGGTCAAAATAAATAAATAAAAATTTTGGGTGGAGAGTTGGTAAAAGATGGTGTACCATCTCTGGTTAGTAAGTAATAATAAAAAAAAAAAAGTTTATAAAAGGAGAAAGTGTCGCAGTAATAAGCACGTTTTTAGTTTAGGGAAGAAAAAGAGAAAATTGGAACGCGGTAGAGTGGAAAGCGCCTCAATCACATGCGTTCAATCAATGCTCTGATGCTCACACGCTTTCTCCCTCACATTCTCCCCATGCTTCCCCCTTCTAAACTACATTGGGGCTTTCTTTGCCTTCCCATTTCATTTATTACTCCTCCCATTTCTCATATATATATATAAAAGTATAGGGTTCTCATTTATAAAAAAAAAAAAGGGGTTCTAATGAGATGACATCATTATTAGTATTAAATAGTATAAATAGTAATACTTTATTAGGAAACTAACAAAATGAACAACTATATACCATGCAAAAAAAAAAAATATATATATATATATAGTCAATTTTTTAATTATTTAATTGTGAATGAAGCTACTTAAAATCTTCACATATCTTTTGAATGGACGTCAAATTTTTTCCTTTTTTTAAAAAAATTTTCTTTCTTGTTTTATTTGCAAAGTGGTCACATCCCATTTTCACAACTATATATTATCACACTTTAAATATTAAAAAGGAAAAAATAAATAAATTGAGAAATAAAAAATCAAAATAGCAACAGACATAATACTGAATTGTTTTTATCTTAATTTATAAAAAAAAATTTATTTATTAAATGTTTTCATATTAATTACCATTTTAAAGTATTGCTTGATAGATATCATATCTTGAAGTTACCTGTCAAAGACTCTATCCTTATATATAATATATATATTAAAAGGAAAAATTTATTGAAAATATTACAGAAAATTTAAAATGTCAATTATTATAACTAATATTAAGGAATTCTATATCGAATGAAATATACCCAAAATCTCTAGGGAAAAAAAAAAAAAAAAAAAGAAAGTCCGGTTAGAAAATTCAATTTGAAATTCTTCATTCTCAAGTAACATGCAATAGTATTATTCAAACAAGTCAAACAAATTGCTTACCAAAAAAAAAAAAAAAAAGTCAAACAAATTATGTATCCATTGATTGCCAATAAGCCCTAAAATCAAAAGACTTTCAGAATTTGCATATGCTCACAGTTGTCATATGAATAGCTACAAACAAGCCCTCAATTTCAATCATTCTGTAATCTTTGAATATAGAGAGAGAGAGATTAAAAAGAAAAATAGAAAAAGAAAATTCATGTAATCTTTGAATATTGGAACTTTTATTAACCATATTTGTAATATGAACAGATACTATAAAGGGGAAAATTTATAAAAAAAAATAAAGTAAAAGAAAAAATTGTTTCATCTTCTGTTTCCTAACTCAAGAAGTTTTCTTTAGCTACTTACTAACAATGACTATAGAAGGAAGAATCAGAACAGAGTATATTTTTCACCACAGTAGAATTAACGTCAAAATTACTGTTACCACGTCTGACCACTGTAAGTTTTGAACCTGGCTTCGAGTTGGATCCAGTGAGTGAACTCAGTTCAGGGATTGGCTCTTTTGAAGTGATCAATTTTATATTCTTTAACAAGAACTCGTTGCCGACGAGTTGATTAAACAGTCCTGACTCAGTTACCGAGTTCTTCTTCTTGTGTTGCATTGTTTGTCTTGCTATCTCAGTTAGCATTGCGCTTGATAGCCGTCGAACTCCTCTGGCTCCTCCTGTTATGATGGTTGGGTTCACTGATTTTGAGTGAGTTGACTGGGTTTTCCCCGAGTTCTTTTTACCGTGTCTGGATGAAGAGGAGTGAGTTGTTGCTGCTCCTGCTCCTGCTCCTGCTCCAGCAGCCGTACTCAAGTAAACTGACTCGGGACTCGTGCTTCTGACTCGGTTGAGTGGATCACCGAAAAGCAACATTTCTTTGGCGTCCAACAGCATAATATGCTTAAAATTCCTTCTAAGTCGGCCGAGCAGCATTGGATAGCAAGCCCATCTTCGTAAACTCATTGGAACATGATCCAGAAATCCAGCCAACGAATTTTCAGGATCAAGTTCATCAACATCGAAGCCGACCACCGAACCGTAACTCAACCGAGTTAACTCAGTAGTGTTATTATTATTATTATCACTATTCCCCCCTTCGCTCAAGTTGCTCCGAATTCTTCTTCCCCAAATTGGCTCCGGCCAAATTTCCCCCTTTTTCTCGCTGCGTTTTACGAACTGGTTCACATCAAACCCACCGGTTGAGTTGAGAGAATCCAATTCTCGAAAGCGATCAATGAATTTCAAGAACGAGTCGTTCTCTTCGAGAATTGTGGTATCGAAGGAAGAAGCAAATTTCGACTTGGACGGAAATATAAACAGAAGATCGGATCTCGAAGCAAGGGTAGAACTATGGAAGACTCTGATAAACAATCTGAGGTCATGCACGGAGAGAGACTCCACGACGTGTGCTACAATGAGGTCATTCATCGCTTGTGTACCTCTTCTATACAGAGTACCCATACCTTGCAATGCACGTGACAGTACCGACGAATATACATTACCGGCGGCATAAAATTGATCGTTGCCGTTGCCGAATTTCCCGACGAAATTAACATTATTATTGTTAGGAGAGTGTTGACGAGAAACTAATTGCCTTCTGGAAGAAAAATTATGGTGAGAAGTGGATGGCTCGAAAGTAGACAGAGTGAAGAGAAGAAGAGTAATGAAGATAAGTAGGGCACAAATTGAAATGGTGGACTGAGCTCTGGAAAGAAGATGAACTGAATTGCTCCGCTTGAAAAGGGCTTTTACGGTGCTCTTATTCGATGAAGGCGATGTCGTAGTAGAAGAAGAAGGGGAAGATGATAATACGCCATGGTGATAATTGCTCTGACTTTTTTTCTTGTTGTTAATGGTGGTACCGGAACCGGCACTGGCACCGACGCCGGCGCTGTCTTCTTCTGGGAAGAAAACCAAGAGGAATCCCATTCCCCAATTTTGATAGTCGCTGCTACCTTCACTCTTAGCCTTGGTGGTAAATCCTCCCTCTCTCTCTCTCTATCTATTTATCTCTCTATCTTTCTTCAACTCTGTTTCCAGCCTTGTCTTTTCTCTTTCTAGATGGCTCTATCACTAACACTCTTTTTCTTCATATACGTATATATATATTTTTTTTATAAACGTTCATATACGTATATATACATACATATATATATATATATATATTTATTTATTTAATGTCTCTGTTATTTATAATAGCTCTGAAAACAATCAATTTTTTTTTTTATAAGCCGACAACAATCAATTTCTACCGATATAAATGATAATCTACTATCAAATCTAAAATCAATCATTCAATTTCTTTAGACAGTTTCTAGATTAGGTAATAAAAAGGTTAATTTTTTTTCCATTTTTTATAATAAACTGAGGGGCTTTTTTTTTTTCCTTTTTTAAGATTATTATAATTTGCTATATCTTTTATGAGGTGTATAATAACACATTCTTCATTTTTTACTTTTTTACCAAATACATTTTTTAATTTTTAAAAAAAATAATAAAATCAAAAGTATATCTTATAATTTCACTTACAAAATTCAACAAGTGAAAAATAATAATAATAATTCTTGTTTCTTGTAATAACATTTGATTCCTATATTATAAAAAGGTATGTAATGAATTGTTTTTTTAAGGTTGTGTCTTTTGAGTTAAGAGGCGTGCTGTTTTTAATTCTTTAAATAATAAGAATAATAATACATAATAATAAAGGTAAAGCGGTGAAATAACTTTTCTTATGGATGGGGAAATGGGAAAGGTTAAAAAAAGATGGGAAAAAAGTTAATCTACTGCTAATATAGTATTAGCAATTGTGTCATTTATGCATTAATTAAATCATTAGTATGATTAATTTAGATTTGATAATAAAGCTCAAATTGTAGTAAAGAGAGTAACTATTAGAATTATATAATATTCATAATAAAGTTAAGATTTAGTGCAATATTTAAAAACTGTTTATTAATTGTATTAAGTTAAGGATTAAATTATGAACTCATTATTTTATAGTACCTTTTCCTTAATGTGATCGCCTATTAATTAACTTAAAATTGTGCAATTATAATAAATCTAATGTCTTTTTGGGATCTAATTGAATAAAATTAGTCTAAACCTAATATTAACTTATATGCGTCTAGAATTTTAGAGATGACTTTTATCCATGTGGTGTACTTAAGAGTTATATCTAGACGGGCTATTCGCCCTAATAGTGACTATAAGCCTAACGACTCTCATAACCAACTACTTTATATCCCAAGTTGACAGACAATAAATTTCTAAAATTATTTTTATATATACTTACGAAATGAAATGAGAGGAGATATTACATAAATATAGTTACATGTGGATATGAGCAGAGTTGGTTGGGTACCAACAGTCACAAGGGAGTCCATTATGCAATTATAAGTTTAAACGACTCCCACGAAACAACTACTTTATATTTCCAAGTTAATAAACAATAAATATCTAAAATTATTTTTATATATACTTACGAAATGAGAGGAGATATTACATAAATATAGTTACATGTAGATATGAGCAGAGGTGGTTGGGTACCAACAATCACGAGGGAGTCCATTATGCGATTATAAGCCTAACAACTCGCACGAACAACTACTTTATATTCTAAGTTAATAAACAATAAATATCTAAAATTATTTTTATATATACTTACGAACGATACATTACATAAATATATTTACATGTGGATATGAGCAGAGGAGGTTGGGTGAGGGTGAGTTTGTGGTGGGTTAGCATATAAATGAGAGTTAACAGGCAGTGACCGTGCTCTGCCCCAAAAACCAAAATTCAATCTTACTTCAATGTGGTTAGTTCCACCATCCACCGTCGGTGCTGCTGGAACAAAGAAACGCACGGATTTTCTTTTATAACAAGTATCCCGTCCAGAATTTATTGAAAGTATACTCCAAAATTATAATATATAATTTTTTTTTTTTTGTCTGATAATCACTTTTAAAACTTTTAATTAATAATAATGATAATAGTAGAGAACGAGTTATCTGTCCTAACTCTCCAAGCTGTTGGTCCCAGAAAAAGTAAGGTACAACATGAGCTTGTCGGGGTACGATGGACTGTACTGCGTCCTCATAGAAGTTTCCGTGGACTCCTCCGATTCCATTCCTTTTTTTTTTTTTTTTTTCTAATAACAGTATTTATTAGGTAAGGAATTTTTCTCATATAAAAAATAATTATACTTTTAAAAAAAAAAGGAATATATTTAGTATTTTTTAATTTTCATCACAATAGGATCAGACAAGTTATTATTTATGCCAAACCATACTTCTTTTCACCAGTTTGGAAAGGGTAGGGAGAGTGGTAATATGTGATGTCGGGAAACTAAACGTAGTTACAAATGTCATGTTTTTGCAGTTCGGGCCTCACAACACCCTGCAACCCTTTCAATTCACAATTCCATAACCAGTTGTCAACACCCGTTTGAGTCGGGATTGATCTTTTACAAGAGGAAGTTTTGACATTAAATTTTAAACATCTTAAGATTCGAATCATTGACATTATTTATGAGAACTTCTTACTAGTTCACATACGCATTAGAGTTTCAATCACTGGACCTTGCTTTGGCACTAACATATTATACGAGATTAATATTCATTATGAATGTTGACATGGTGAGGCCTTACTCCGATACCCCGTCCCACATCGAAATGATAAGTAAATGTGTAATAGTATATAAGAATGGATCTAGGTACTCATAGTTAACTCGGGGTATCCCTTTTGATGCAGTGAGGACAACACTAAATAGTTGATTGTGGGTGCTATCGGACCCATAATCGCGGCATGAGGCTACGAGTCCGGGTTGTGATAGTTGGTATCAAAGCGGGTAACCAACCCGGACTATGAGAACTAAGTGCAATTATATTCGGTTGTGCCCTAGCGAGGACCCTAGGCCTTAAGGGAGGTGAATGTGATACCTCGTCCCACATCGAAATGATAAGTAAATGTGTAATGATATATAAGAATGAGCCTAGGTACTCGGGGTATCCTTTTGGTGCAGTGAGGACAATACCAAATAGTTATAATGATCCGATAAACGAAACTAAATCAAAAAAAAAACTTTTATTATTAAATCGAGGCCGTTCTTTACATATTTTATATTACACAAATACAAATTCAGGTCCTGAAAAGGAAAAAAAGACTGAACCCTAATTACATTGCCTTGTGGAGTCACCAATTATTGCAATAGTAGAAAAGTTTACAGTCATTTATTTCACCTGATGTTATGCACCAGTCCTAGAAAAATGTACCGTGCACAAAATACTACTACCTTTATTAATATTTTCAATGTATTCAATTTTATTTTTTTGTTATAGTCAAATTATATTTATATAGAGTACTAAATGCAGAATGCAGTGGTATTTATTGTTATTATTAATTTTCCACTACCCAACAACCAATTAATCTAAAATCAGGCCCTATCAAATTCTTGAATCTCTTCCAAAACTTATTTATATTTATAAAATTTGAACTCAAGATAGTGGGAATTAAACTTATTTTGCTTGAGTTTTTTTAGTTAGATTATCTGGTATTTAAAACTACTATTCGACCTAAGTGACACCTACATAATTTTTTTTTTATAGTGATGGTCTACGATTTTTACCCGACTAATCCAATACTGGGATCTGACAAAGCACTATGACTGAAATGAGGTGTCGAACTCTCGCCCTTTGGGCAAAGAGAGTGTTCGGGGGCAACCTTGCTGTCAACTTGGCTACAAACACTTAATCCTACATAATTTAACTTTTACTCAAAATGAGGATGCTGCAGTAATTTATTTTGAGGTAAAAACTAGGAGATAGCTCTTTCAGGCTTATTTAAAGCCCAAAATTTTTTATTTTTGTGGGTTAAAGCACAAACCTTTTAAACGTGGAAAATATCTTTAATAATCAATCCTATTGAAAGAATTAATTGGCCCAATAGGCCCAACCCAAAAACAACTCTTTTATTTTGCTTTGATCACGGTCCAGCCCATTATCAAAAAAGCGTAATATGACGAATTTCCCTGAAGTTTATAATAATATTAGAATGTCCCCTTTAGTTTTCTATAATTTTTAGGAAAAATTGGGCGATAAATTTTTTTTTTTTGAACGTTGGCTCTTGGCAGTTTGGGACCAAAAAAATAAAAAATAAAAAAATAAAATTGAGGAATAATATTAAACCCTTCGTAAAACCCCCAAACAGCCACCGCCGGAAACTACGTCGCTGTACGGGTCCGATGGACGCTACCTTCACTGACGCTTCCGACATATGCCAACAGCTCCTCGACCGCTATGGTAAATCCGCCGCTCCACAGCACCGCCATCTATGTGCTATCGCTGCGGCAACTCGGTCTATTATTCAATCAGAGTCGCTTCCATTAACTCCTTTTTCTTACTTCGCTGCCACCATTTCTACAATCTCCGACCAAACGCAATTAGACCAGGAAGCTCTTGCGGCTCTTTCGACTTTCCTGTCAATTGTTCTTCCTCTGGTGCCAGAAAATGCTATTGCTCCGGATAAAGCAAAGGAGGCTGTGGAGGTTGTGGTGGAGAAAGTGAATAGTAGTGACGGTGCGGTTTCTACGGGAACTGCTAGTGCGAGAGCCTTGGTTAAATGCTTGGGAATTTTAGTCGGGTTCTCTAATTTGGACGATTGGGATTCGGTTGAATTTGGTTTCAACACACTGCTTAGCTTTTCCAGTGATACGCGCCCTAAGGTGTTCCATTTTGGCTCTTATTATACTAGCTTATATTGCATTCTCTATCTGCATGCAAACTTATGTTCTACTACAAATCCTATATGTGTATATTATGTTTGGATTCATGATTACATGGTTATATGTGGTTGACAGGTGTATGAGTTTCAGTTAGTGTTTTATATCTTGTTAGTCGTCCTTTTTTATGCCGTATTTTTTTTTCCCTCTTCATTTCAGGTGAGGAAATGTGCTCAAGATTGTTTCCTGACTATTTTAAAGTCATTCAAGTCATCAGCTGTTATTAAGAAAGCTAGCAAATTAGTTTACTCAATGCTGGAGAATCACATGGCTTTGGCTGTTAAAATAAGTAATCAAAATGTTGAAGATGGATTGAAAGATGATATCATATCTAAGCCTGAATGCCAAGAAGTTTCCCATATGCTGAATTTGTTGAAAATTGTAGTTCCCTATCTTTCTGTCAAAGTACGTGGGAAAGTACTATCACAAATATCAAAGCTTTTGAGCTCTAAATTATCAGCATTGTCAAGGCATGTCTTTGATGTTATTAAAGTAATATTTGAAACTTCAGAGGCAGAAGTTATAGTTCTGGACGCCGAAAAGATTATAAAATCTCTTGTGTCATACATAAATTTGAGAATGAAGAACCCTATGGATTCTGTTCTTTTTGCTGCTAATTTAGCAAAATGTGCTATTGACAAACTTCATGCAAGTGAAACTCCAGGTTGGATCAACCACTTGCCTTTGGTAATTGGCTCAATAGCATGTAAGCAATCATTTTAAGTACCTATGTTTTTGCTATTTTTAATTATACATGTTTGGTCTTTATAAGCTTCTCTCTTTTTTTTTTTTTTTTTTTTTTTTTTTTTTGTCAAATGTAATGGGAGGGGAAGTTTCAGTGAAAAAATCGAAATATTTTTTTGACCTTCCATCCCCACCCGTAGTGGATTTGCTACCTAAATTCAGAAGCCCACTATATGAATGGCATGGACTTAGAAGTTTGAAAATGTGAATAAAAGGAATCAATATTACTGTATTGAAAATTCTGCTTGATTGTAGATAACTATAACGAATATGTATAGTGCTATCTTAGATGCGTCCGTGTTTAAGACTTTCTTTTACAAGTTCTAAATTTCTTTTTATTATATGCTAGTGTATGGTGCTGGCTTTTGCTTATGGATATCTAAGTCTACTTTCTATCTCATCTGCGTAGGCCTTCTTAATTCTGATGCTAGTACAGCTCTGGAAGCTTCAAAAGTTTTGAAAGAATTGATCAAACACCACATTGATGAAAAGTTTCTTTTGACTGTCGAAAAGGAGGAAGATGATAAGGTTTCCTGCAGTGATGAGCAACATGTAACAAAATCTATTTGTGATGACTTTGAAAACCTATTCAGCTGTAAAGACAGTATTCCCAATGAACATATTTTGGCTGTCATTTCTGTTTTGTTCTTAAAGCTTGGTAAGTGGATGCTAGTACTTCTTGCATTGGTTAGGCATGCAAAGTGTTTCTCTATTTACTCTGTTGATTAAAAGCTAATGCTGTTTGGCTTTTATTTACTTGAGCTTTCAAATGTTCTCTTAAGTGCTGTCCTTGTGGTTAAACTTGGGCTATTGTCCTGGTTATTTGATGATGTTTTGTAGCTCGGTGTTTCCTTTTTGTGCTAAATATATCTCATTTTTTATATGTAATTGTAGGGCAGGCATCGGCCTTTTACATGAAGGGTATAGTAGTCAAACTGGCTGAAGCAATGACCATTTCTTGCGTTGATGGTTCTGACACAACAAAGGTATGTCTTATCACCACATTTATTTATCATGGCTATACATGCAATATGTATATTCTGTCTCCAAAGCACTTAGATCACTCTTTTTACATGTTTGAAAGGGATCCAATATAATATGCTTATATTGACGTCTTCAACCTGCTGCTTGACATGAAAAACACTACTTGAGTGTGTTTGTAACAACATTCTCTTCTTTACATAGCCCTTTCCTCAATATGACTGTAGTAATTAATGATTGTTTGGAAAAATTTCATATGACATGTCTAATGATGTTTATAAGTGCATCCTTGATAGATGATATTATGAGGATTAAGGATTACAAAATTCAGTGAAAGAAAACCAGTAATAATTTAAATAAATTTTCTTTTAATTAAAAAACGCACTCTCTGGTTGATTATGACATCTATATGAATGTTATGAATCTCCTTTGAAAACCCCTAGGAAACTCAACTCTTAGATTTATCAGAATGATTTGTGACATAAAAATATCAAAACATTTTATCAACTTGGATTCGGGTCATGACCATGACGACAGTTCTTCAAATTTCTGATGTGACCATGATATTGAAACACTCAGCTGTAATAGATGCCTATTTGGGAACTTTGCATGTCTGGGACATAAAGTGCTTTGAGTCATGATTTTGGATTTATTTTTCTTATTTTGCAGCTTCAAAGGTGTGTTGGATCTGCAATTGTTGCTATGGGGCCCGAAAAATTGCTTGCCTTGCTACCTATCTCTGTTCATCCAAAGGACCTTTCCTGTTCAAATGCTTGGTTAATACCAATTTTGAAGGAATACATAGTTGGATCATCTCTAGGGTTTTTTATGGAGCATATTATGCCTCTTGCTAAATTCTTGCAAAAAGGCCATAAAGGTATAAGATCAATTTACTATATTTTGTTGTTTTTATTCTTGTAATAAGTTGCAATTTTGAGAGGGGGCCACCTAGAGGTGGATTTTTTTGGGATGTACCTGGTACTCACTGGTTTGACACTAACTCCACCTGCTGACTATGGCAATTTGTATCTGGATTGATTGTTTTTCTAGTAAATGAAATTTGACATATCAACTTCATATTCTTTCTTTTGTTAAATGAATCTTTTGAGCTAGGTTTCTCTCGTGAATTATTTATACTTGATCATTTTGACTGCAACTCTATGCAATCTTAAAGAGCTTTATTTTTGTTATACTTTGCTCCTTTATATGGGCTTAAATCTCTTTTTATTTTCTTTGCTGCAGTAAAAAATCCAGATATTGTGCAAGATCTTCATGATAAGATTTGGGAACTATTGCCTGCTTTTTGCTGTTATCCAACTGATGCCTACAAAAATTTTGGAGCTCTGACCAAACTCTTGATATCATGTACTAAAGAGTCATTCATGCTTCAAAATGTGGCCAATGCTTTACAGGTTTTTTCTCAAAGACACTGTTTCCTTATACTTTCTATAGCTGATATTTGGTGCTCGTATTCTTTTCTGTCCGCTTTTATTCTTGTATTTATTTTTCTTTTGTAGGAACTAGTAAATCAAAACAAAAGCATACTTGCATCTGATGGAGATCCTCAAGGTTTCACAAAATTTCTGAAGCTGGAGGAATCAGATTATTTCATGCCAATGCTTAGATCTAAGCACTCTTACTCCAAAAAGACAGCAAACGAAAATATTAAAGCTTTGGGTTCATGCTCTGAGGAGTTGCTTCAGGCTTGGGTTGATGTCATGTTTAAGTTAGCTCCTGATAATCATGAGTATCTAAAGGTTCTCTTTTTCCACATTATATTAAAAAAAAAAAAAAAAAGACTGCAATGTTGAATTTTTTTCACAGATGATTTTAGATGCCCTTGCAATATATGCTGCATAGCTTTTGAGTTTTTCCTCCTTGATGTTATGGGTGTATCTCAAATCTCTAACATGCTTTCTGTTCATGGGATGATGGGACAGATAAACATGGCATATCTTTTAGGATCAGTTTAATATTTTTGGAAGAGAAGAAAACTGTGACGTTTATGTGTTCCTCTCTTATGCAATGACGGTCCAAATTGTGTGATAATACTGATGTTCTCCTCAAATAATAAAAACTAATTTGCTTTATTTTATTTTATTTTTTGTGTAATTTTTTTTTTCCATCCTTTTGATTTACAGGATGCAATCAGATGCTTGGCGTCTATCACTGATCCTTCTGTAACCAAAGTCATTTTCACATATTCACTCAAGAGGCTTCAGCTCATTCATGATTTTGGTGACCTTTGGCTACTGGAATGTCCTAACAAGGGTGCAGAAGACAACAATGACATGAAAGTAACTTCGGAGGAAAAAGATTCGAAGAGGTAAAAATGGTTATTCTCGGTTAGTCATTAATTGATTGGATTAGCAGTGCATAGGAGAATTTAACATTTTTCCTTCTGCATTTAGGTTGCATGATTTCTATCTTAGAATATTTTTTCTCTAATTCATTTCTTTTTCTGCAATGGTTTTGAAGGCATTTGATAATGGATCTAGCATTGTGTTTTGTTGATGGAGCTAATGAGGATCTCCTTAATTTATTATTCAAGGTCACAAGGCACGCTTTAGAGGTATGCTGACACTGAGTTAACTTGATGATTTGTTATGTATATCTATGATATCCATAATTAATAAAATATCAAATTTATATGTCTAGGAAACTGTAGGAACAGTTCAATGTGCTGCATATCACACCCTGAGCAGAATATTGGAGGTATGTTTTTGGTACCTAACATGTTGCAATGTCTGCACAACTTTCCTTTCCAACTCATCCAGATGGTATTATCCTTTAATCCAGATACATCCTTCTTTTGTCTCTTCAATATCACCTGAGGTGATGGAGCTACTAAGTGGATTGCAGCCTCCTTCTGACATTACATGTCTGAGAAGTCGCCTTTCCTGTTTCAAGACCTTGTTGGTTTATGCAGTAAAGGTATTCCTAGTAGTTAATGTGTTTTAGTAATTATTGTGGTCATTCACGTGGTTTGATGAGATTATATATCTTTTTATTTCACTTTCTTAATTTGGATAAAGACAATATCATTGTTCTACTTTTTTAAATGGGTTTTTCTTACAAGTATTGGATGTTCTTCTATTTTTCTGTTGTAGCTAAACTTTTTTTCGGTGCTTTCTGCAGGAAAATTTGAGTGAAGAAGATACAAAAGTTTTTCTTATTCTGAATGAGATTATTCTCAAACTAAAAGATGTAAGAACAAGCGCATGGAAGAAGAAATTCCATATCTGCTTTTTTTTTTTTTTTTTCTCTCCCCCAAATGATGCCTGCTCCTTTTGACTTTTTCTATTTGGAATTTTTTTGTATATTTTGGTCTTTTATTTGGTTATGCTCTTCTTAAATTTAAAAAGACAGACAAAAGTACTAAAAGAGTATAGATGCTTGACAACTTCAAAATTATGTATTCTGTTTCAGTCCAAGGAAGAAGGTCGCAAAGCTGCATATGATATCCTTGTTGAGATAAGTTCCAGCTTGTGTAGCTCTTCTGTTGCTTCTGGTGGTCCTTATAACAAACTTATTACTATGGTAAGGGGAGTCCTCTCTTCATAATTTTAGCTGCGGGAAGCAAATTATGCATCCCTAATAAAGATGTGAAGGCTAATCTTGCAAGTTCTTTATCTTGGTATAATTCTTTTTTTTTTTTTTTTTTTTTTTAAACTTATTGAATCCTGTTGAGTAGCTCTTGAACATTGTTCAACTTTTTAGTATATAATTTAGTGAGCAGGCTTAGATTTTATGGTCCTATTCAGGTACAGAGTTTTGATTGGCTGATTTCATTTTAACATGCTGCAAATTTGTAACTTAACACACTAAAAGCTTGGACTTGATTGATTATAGAATTGCCCTTCTTAGTGGTTGCGCTTTCAAAATCAGTGAGTGGCAGTGATGACATAACATAAATGCTACTGTAATGCACATTGTGTGGAAGTTTAATTCATTGAACAATTGTGAAGCCAAGTCGGCCTAAGTTTGTCAAGAAGGTCCATAACTGCCAGATCTGTGGTTGTTACATGTTCCTGAAAACTGATTTTGTTGTGAGAATTTGCATATGTTTCCTTTTAAACTATGTAATATCAGGGGTAGGTAGTACTTTTTCTCGAGAAGGGAGTTTGCAGAATAACTAGAGTATACCTTTTCTTTTCAAAAACATTTTTTTGTGGGATCTGGAATCCATTGAATAGTTTATTTTTTATTTTTTATTTTAATTTTTAAAAAATAAAAACTATTATTACTATTATAAGCTTAATTTTGAAGACTGGATGTAAAACTATGGGGTAGGTTTCCCTCATACAACTGTTTGGATGATGTCCTAATCTCCAAGGGAGGGAGGTGTCCTCATGAGTTACTAATGTACAGAATTAGATTATATGGGATTTAATTAAAAGAGCTGTAGAACCCAAGATGATGCTTCAAATTTTCAGATGTGAGTCCATTGATGCTTCAAAGATGATGCTACTGTTACCAAGTTTGAGTCCCCGTACTTAATTTTTGATAGCAGTTTTTCAAAGAGAAAATTCGGAAATAATAAAATACCTATTACTCCTATAAGTTCAATTATATTTTTGTCCTAATTGTACTGAAGAAATCATCTTAGCACTAAAAGGGGAGAGAATAAATCCTAGCCAATTTATTGCGAGTCTCAGCAGCCCTGTTTAGCATCTAGCAGCAAATATAAGCAGCTACTGAGTACATCCTTGTATGTTAACTGCTTTATTATTATTATTATTATTATTATTATATTTTTATGTGCTGCCCACTAGCTAACTATGTTGTTCTTATGCGTAGGTACTGGGTTATCTAACAGGGTCCTCCCCCCAAATAAGGAGTGGAGCAGTCTCTGCATTATCCATACTCATGTACAATGATGCAAATATTTGTCTTTCTGTACCTGAACTGGTCCCAACTGTCCTGCCTCTTTTGCAAACCAAAGCTGTTGAAGTTACAAAAGTAAGTCTCTCATGTTTTTCTGTAGTAAGGCGTGAAAGGGTGTCTTTTCTTTTAACTTAGATATAGCTGCAATTTCTTTCATGTTTATTAATTTTCTGGGCATTACTTGAACAGGCTACTTTGGGTTTCGTGAAAGTCCTGGTGTCAACGCTTAAAGCCCAGGACCTGCAGAATTTTCTGTTTGACATTGTTCATGGGATTTTACCTTGGTCATCTCAATCACGCCACCATTTGAGATCGAAGGTTTGTGGTGCATAGTTTTTAAAATTGCTCTCGCTGAGTCTTTGGAAAAGTGTATATGAATAGCTGTTTAGTGCCTAATTGGAGAAAACAAGAGAGTAATACAGTTGAAGATTAAAAGTATGTGGTATTCAGCTTAAAAACATGGGAAATAAGCTACTTTACCAAGGGTTTTGGCATGTGTAGTTCACAGTCATGGCTACCTTATAATCCTTTTTCCATATTAAAGTATTCCTGCTGTGGTTTCTAGCAAGGTAACTCAAGGAATTAAAAATTCATCTTGTTCTTGAATGTTCATCCTTCAGAACTTCATTGGTTTGCTTTTTTTTTTAATGACTTTTCTGCATGGAGTACCCTCCCAACTTACTAGTCTTTCCTCTCTTTTTCAGCGCATATTAAATAAATTTCTTAGTATATATATTCTATCTATGTTTCGTTCAGTTCTTGAATCAAAGGGATAGTTTGAACTTCGTAAGTATTTTTCAGTTCTCTTTGTTTGGAAATTGGATGCATCGAAGTGTGGAATCTAGAATTTTCCTTATTGGGGCACTCATTTCTGGGATTTTATCATCAATCTATTATGAGCATATTTGTTATGATCTGTGCTTTTTAATCAATATTGTCTTGTATTTATTCTCTAGGCATATTACTAGAACACCTTCTGACATTCTAAGTGACAGGTCACTGTCATATTGGAGATCATGATGAGGAAGTGTGGTATTGGAGCAATTCGGTCAATCACACCCCCAAACTATAGTGATTTTGTAAAAAATGTTTGTGAGGTACTGTTCTTCGTATATGATTTTATGATTATCAGATATTTAAAATGTGAAAGTTTCTTAGGTTTTCCTAATGTGAATTGCCCATAAACAATACTGCGACTCTAAAATTATGAATTCTAAGCATGGAAATAGTTTATTTTGATGATGGTTATCTGTTTGTCTTGTGAATTTGTGCAGAATCGTCATGGCAAGACAAATCCTAAGGAGGCCAACAGTGGGGATACTGAATCAGAACCTCCTATGGCGTCTCCAATTGGGTATGAGCCTTGTGAAAAATGTGTTTTTTCTTCTCTTTTAGTTTGTTTCTGCATTTTCCTTTACTTGAATCTCTGTTTTCTCTTGAACTCGTGTTTCTTTCAGTCAGCAGAAGAGGAAGCGAGAAGAATCTAGAAATTTACCAAAGGAAGGTACTTCTGGATTTAAGAGAATGAAGGGAGGAAAGAATCAAAAGACCATGTCTACCAATAGCAGTAGATCACCTACAGTGAATGACTCCAATCATGATAAACAGAGAGGCGGTAGATTTAGAACAAGAGATGATAGGAGCAATTTCAAGAAGGGCCAATCAGGGACAACAAAGAGAGGGACGGAGAAGACAGATGCAACAAAGAAAAATAAATTAGATAC
>JAHSUH010001809.1:0-16656 GCA_025388415.1 Cynanchum wilfordii
AAATGAAGCATCCTAAAATAGTGATTGAGCATGCACTTGGATTTCCTATTCAAGTGATATGTCAGATTTATATCGTGTTTTTAAGGGGTAATTATGTTTAAATGTGTTTAATTTAAAGTCTAATAATACTTAATTAAATGGAAATTACACAAATTTGCTCTGTTTTGCTTTTTGGAAGTTTCAAGACTGAAATTGAAGAAATAAAAAAATCAGGGACTAAAAGTGTAATTTTTTTAAAAAAGGATCAACACGGGCGTGTTCATGCCCGTGTTGCTGGCCGTGTTGAGCCGGCACGGGCGTGTTGCTGGCTGTGTTGAGGGCGTGTTGATGATACGCGACACGGGCGTGTTCCTGCCCTTGTTGAAGGCAGATTTGGCGTCCCATATCAAATTTTCACTGTTTTCAACTCATTTTCTACTAGTATAAATAGAGGCAGCAGCCAAGCCTTTGCAATGAACCACCAACCCACCAAAGAGTGCAAAGTGCAGAGAATTTGAGGGATTTCGAGTCTCCACTCCCGTGGATTCTCAGAAATTACCCTCATAGTTAAATATTTTCTAGTTATTATATTTTTTTTCTTAGCTTATGGTTTGAGCATAAGGGAGAGCTCTATAGCTTAGTAGAGAGGTGTGATTCTAGAAGATTTCGTGGGCAAGACAAGGAGGAAGGCTAGTAGGGTTCGAGAAGAATAAGTCCCGTCGTCGAAGTAGTGACAACCAAACGACAATTTTTCTTTTCCCTCTTCTCAAGTCTATTATTTTTCATTCTTTATTTACTATAACTCTGTCTCATGAGATTCTTTTATTATTAATGATACAATTAGAGCTTTTATTAATTTCCCGGGAAGGATCCATTTTTGTGATTATCATTGTGATTATTATTGCTTTATACTTTCAACTTAGTTTCTTATTCAATTTATGTCATGACATATAAGTTTGCATCTAGTTGAGCATATAATTGGAATAATTAATTAATTGCCGGTTTGTTAAGGAGACCACCATAGGAGAATTAATCAATTGCCGATTAGGTGTAATAACTTGCATCGACCATAATGAGGTTAGACGACCTAATAATCTCGAGTTAGTAATCAATGCAAATCTTAAGATTAACTTATTAAATTGACGACTTAATAATTAATCTACAAAGGTTTAGGATTACTTGCAAATCGTATATTGAGGTAATCACATTAGATAACTCGAATGCGATAGTAAAGTTAATATTAATCACAATTTCCTTAGATCTCGCTTAAAGCTACATCTTGAATATGGTCATTCTAATTGAATCATCGAATCGAATAAGAATCTTAAACCATATCTGTTTCAATTCTATTTATGTTCTAGCAACAATCTCATGAATTGATTCTTATCCTATGGTTAACTTTTGTTAATAAATTATTGTCATATCTAATAATTGTTTTATAATGTTGGCAACTTTTTTGTGTCTACACGATATTTTATAAATTTAAAATCGTTGACGCTTTCATAATATCTAGACATATTTGTTGCTTGAATTAATCTCAATCATAATCTATTCTAAAAATATAGTAATAAAATTCACCACGTTTCTAGTCGTCGCTGGCGCCACTAGTCTTCTTAAAATAAAATATATTCTCCAAATATATTATTAATTTTTCTCTATTTGTCTAATAGGTGTAATTTAATTGATAACAATCTAAGTCATGAGTTCTCACATAGTAAAAAAAAAATTACCTCGAATTTTAAAATAAATAAATAAAAACCATCTCTCTCTTAATAAGATTTTCACATAAACCCTCTATATCCTTCAATACCTATTCACTATAATACTTCAAAAAAATAAAAATAAAACAATTCTTCAATATTACCCACAATAAATAACAAAATAGAAAGCTCAACGCAAAAGCAAAATAAAACCAGGATTTTCTATAATATTCTTTAAAATACTATCCAGTAAATCAATGAAAAAAAAAATTATGTATATTAATTTAATTATTTTCAAAAATTAAAATAATTATTTCCAAAAAAAAATGAAACATCTATTAAGATATTGGTTAAGATATAATCTAAAATATTATATTAATAAAAATTGGACAAATATCAATTTAACTAATCTCCACAATATCTTAAATAAATATTTATAATTTTTTTTTTAAATATTTATAATTTTTTTTAAAAAAAAAAAAAACTTAAAAGTTATTATTAAAATATAGTTAAAACATATTTTTATTATTTTAAATACAATAAAAAAAATTCAATTATAACATTTACTTTTAAAAAAAATTATAAAATATTAACTTTGCCTGTATTATTTTTATGATTGTATTTTAAGAATATATATATGTCCTAGGAAATTCTGCTATAAAAATTAAAACAAATTAAAAAATTAAAAAAAAAAAGTGTCAGCTTTTAGCTTTTATTCCAACTCCTCTATTCCAACCCATTAAAAAAAGAAGATAAAAAGCAGCAAAAAAGACAGTGGCTAAAAGAAATTCCGACCACTAAGAATTTTCCAACTAGCCATTACCACCACTCTTAGAAGAATCTGGATTCTTTTTGGAATCGAATTTATTACCCAAAAACACAAAAAAAAGCAGCAAACCAACAAATAATAAAAGTATTTATTCAAATGATAATAATAATTTTACTGAGAGATTTAAAGGGAAAAAAAAAACAAAAAATTTCTGTCAAAGAATAAAGTAAGATTCTTTAAGAAACTAAAGCATAAAGAGCAAATTAAAAGGAAACGGAAAAGGAATCAAAAAGGTCAAGAAATTGTCTTACTTGATCAATGGTGAGTGGTAAAGTGGAGTTGTGAAGAAGATTTGGTTGTCGAATCCAAGATTCTATAATCATCTGTGCCAAAGGATCAAGTCCAAGTCCGGCCCCAGTTGGGCTACCAGTCGGCGGAGCAAATGTTTTCTCCACCACTACCACATCCCACCCTGCAATAACAAGCGAGTGTGCCGCGGATATACCTGCTATGCTCCCACCAACCACCACTGCTTTGCCTTTTCTGCTCTTCTCCTCTTTCTTCTCTTTCATTTTCATTTCTGTGTTCTCTATTGGAATTTGGAAGAGGAAATTTTTTTGTCCGAGGGGAATTGGATTTTGTCTGTGGTATATATATATATATATATCTATGGGCTGGGCTAATCCCAAGTTGAAAACCATATTTCAAAATGGCTAAAAGTTGTATCATGTCCCACCAACTTTTGTTAGTAATTTTGGGCCTGAAATGCCTAATGTAAGGCCATGAAGGTCTTATTACTAAATAAAATTTCTCTTCCTTAACCAAAAAAGATAAAATTGTATATGCGTTTATGAATCTCGAAAATTCATCGAATTAGTGGATGTTTATTAAATAATTATTTTTATTTTTTAATCTTGAGATAACTACGTAATTAATGATATGTGATAAATGTCACATGATTTTTATCTCTAAGATTCGAAATGATAATTCAGGTGCCAAAAATGATGACCACCCGAAGTGGACAAAAAATAACAAGAAAGGAAATATTGTTCCAAAAAATTATGAAGACAAATATTATCGTTGTGTCATGAAAGGTCATTGGTCCCGTGTTTGTCATACGACTAAACATCTTGTTGACCTATATCAAGCATATGTTGAAAAGAAAGACAAAGATGTCGGAGTAAAGTTTACTTCTCAAACTTTGACTCATGAAAGAAATGATGATGAAGATGATCTTGAAAATGTTGATGTTGATGTGGCTCACCTGGATGTAGCTGACTTTTTCGAACATCCGGAAGGAAAAATTGACCATTTGATCGAGGATGGAAATGTCCAAAAGAATTAGAATATGATATTATATGTTATGTTTTATGTAATATATTATCTTTTGTTATTTAATATTTTAATGTAATATATTTCACCTTTTAGAATTTTTATTATCTTATATTTAATGTTTTTATTTATAAATATTTATTATGATAATCTTATGATTGTTTATTGTTAATTCACAACATGAAGTTTGTGAGATTATTTGCTTAACTCACAGCCATAAGTCCTTCAAAAAAAAAAAAACTCACAGTCATAAGTTTGTGAGATTACAAGATGGCTACTGTCCCATTTTCTGGGTTGAATGATGACATTGAAAGTGTATGTCTAATTGACAGTGGAACTACGCACATCATACTAAAATACGAGAAATACTTTTCTCATTTGAATGTAGGAGAAACATGTGTTACCACAATAAATGGTAGTGCAAAACTTATTAAAGGCTCCGGAAGAGCTAATATAATTTTACCGGGAGGAACTATGATTGCTATTGATAAAACACTATTTTCCTCGAAGTCTCGGAGAAATTTATTGAGTTTTAAGAATATCCGACGTAATGGATATCATATTGAGTCTATGGAAGATAATGGTCATGAATATTTGACTATTACTAAAATGACCTCCGGTGATAAGCATTTGTTGGAAAAACTACCATCTTTATCCTTTGGCCTATATTATGCTAAAATTAATGTTATTGATGCGCATCATTTAGTAAACCAGAAGTTTACTAATCCTTCTACTTTTAAAATTTGGCATGATTGTTTGGGTCATCCGGAATCAATTATGATGCGAAAAATTATTGAGACAACGCACAGTCATCCTTTGAAAAATCAAAGGATTAAGACTGCTGATAAACTTTCCTTTGTTGCATGTTCCAAAGGGAATTGATTATAAGGTCATCACCATTAAAAGTAGGAGGTGAAAGTCCTACATTTCTAGAACGGATTCATGGAGATATATGTGGACCGATTAGTCCACCTTATGGGCAATTTCGATATTTTATGGTTTTGATTGATGCATCGACTTGATAGTCACATGTTTGTTTATTATCTACTTGCAACCTAGCGTTTGCGAGATTACTTGCCCAAATAATTTTCTTGAGAGCGCAATTTCCTGATTATCCTATTAAACGAATCAGTCTAGATAATGTTAGTGAATTTTCTTCGCATGCATTTGATTCTTATTGCATGTCGATTGGCATAATTCTGGAACATCCTGTAGCTCATGTTCACACACAAAATGGTCTAGCTGATTCATTTATCAAAAGGATGCGGTTAATTGCTAGATCGTTATTGATGAAAACAAATCTCCCTACAACACTTGGGGGCATGCCATTTTGCATGCGGCAACACTTGTGCGTCTACGGCCATCGAGTTATCATATATTTTCTCAACTACAATTGGCTTTTGGTTCGGAGTTTAATATTTTTTATTTGAGAATTTTTGAGTGTGCTATATATGTTCCTGTTGAACTAACCCAACGAAAAAAGATGGGTCCTCAAAGAAGATTGAAGATATATGTTGGGTATGACTCCCCGTCTATTATAAGGTATCTTGAACCTTTGACAGAGGATGTTTTTACAGCAAGATTTGTTGAGTGTCATTTTGATGAAAATTTGTTTCCCAAATTAGGGGGAGAGAATAAATGACATAAAATTTAATTTTCGTGGAAAATATCTTTAAATCATTCAGATCCACGCACAAATGTGAGTGAACTGGAAGTTCAAAAGATAATTCATTTGCAACAAATTGTAAATCAACTGTCAGATTCTTTTGCCGACTCCAAAGGAGTCACTGTACCTCATATTCCAGCTATAGATGCTCCTATATGAATAGAAGTCCATGAAGGACAAAAAGTAAATCATATAGTTGTTGCGTCAAAAACACGCCGGAAGCGTGGCCGACCCCTTGGTTCTAGAGATAAAAATCCTCGAAAGAAAAGAGGATTAAATGATCCGGAAGATCATGTTGAAGAAATAGAAAATGAAAACCAAGGGACAACTAATGAAAAGATTCCAACTACAAATGATGAAGAGAATTCGGAAATCTCTATTAATTATACAACTTTGAAAAAAAGTTGGGATCGAAGGAAAATTGTTATTAATAATGTTTTTGCATATAATGTAGCTCTTGATATTTTCAAGGATAATGAGGATTTAGATCCTTCATCGGTTGAAGAATGTCGGCATAGAATTGATTGGCCTCAATGGAAATATGCGATTGAAAACAACTCATTTATAACTAACTCATTTTGCGAAAACGAAATGAGAATAATGAAGTCGTGAGATATAAAGCACGACTTTCAGCTCCTACTTTTAATGGTGATGGGCTTATAATCAATTTCCCTTTGGAAGATGCAGCACAGGAAAGCTTATTAGCAGTCAAAATCCTTTGATTTTTCAAAGGATGACTGTGCATTGTCTCGATAATTTTTCGCATCATAATTGATCCCGGATGACCCAAAAGATCATGCCAAATTTTAAAAGTAACGGGATTAGTAAACTTCTGGTTTACTAAATGATGCGTCTCAATAACTTATTTTTAGCATAATATAGGCCAGAGGATAGAGATGGTAGTTTAACCGACAAATGCTTATTACCGGAGAATAATTGGTGAGTTTGGTCCCAAATAAATTTACTTTTGACAACTTCAGTCCCAAAATATTTTTTTTTAACTTTTAAAGTCCCAAAATTTTGTATTAGAGAAAAATAAGATCCTTTTGACAGAATCCGTTAAAAAACCTACAAAGTTAACAGTTTATATTGTGTAATTAATTAAAGAAAAGGAAAAAAAAAAAATTACACCTAAGAAAACGGACAAACCGGGGGCCCCAACATCACTGCCAAGAACGCTCAATTACCAACGACACGAAGCTTATGTTCAACAACCCATTCCTTCAAAGATTGAAAGGGGGACTTGGTAGCTTACTTGACTTAGCCATTTTTTTCCCTTCTGAAACAAGAATAGTTCGACGAGAATCCTTATCTCTGTCTTAGTTTCGAAGGGAATTTTCACCAACATCACAAGCAAGCGTTGATATCCCCTTGAAGATCCGTCACCTGTAAAGAGAAATATGCATTCCGCCGAATGCAATCTTCTCTCGGATCCTTGAATTTTTTTAAAAACTTTTTTTTAACCCTAATTATTAAATATCGGAATCAACGATTTTCGGGTTAGAATTTTTCACCTCAATTTTTTTCTTGTAGAATTAATGAACTTTTTAATTCTTAGTCTTTTTTTTCTGAAGAGGGAAAAGTCAACAATCAAATGAGAGGAGCAACTTGAAGTGGCGACATCAACAACCAAACCAGTCATCGTCGAAAACCTCCACGACCTCAGTCCACTGTTTTCCGGAAGGTTGGAAAGTCCGCCTTGTTTTTGTCTTTTCAAATCTACAAGGAAGAAGAAGAATATATATAACTTCCATGGAAGACATAAACAAAGACAAATATAAGGATTCTCGTCGAACTATTCTTGTTTCGGAAGGGAAAAAATGGCTGAGTCAAGTAACGCTACCAAATTCTCCTTTCAATCTTTGAAGGAATGGGTTATTGAACATAAGCTTCGTGTCATTGGGAACTGACGTTGTCGGCAGTGTCCAGCTGGTAAGTTCTTTTTTTTTCTTTCTTCTCACATATAATGACATTTTTACTCTTTTCTTTAATTAGCTAAACAATATAAATCGTTAACTTTTTATGTATTTTGACGGATTTTGTCAAAAGGGACCTTATTTTTCTCTAATAAAAAAGTTTGGGATTTTAAAAGTTAAAAAAATATTTTGGGACCGAGGTTACCAAAAGTAAATTCATTTGGGATCAAACTCACCAATTATTCTATTACCGGAGGTCATTTTAGTAATAGCCAAATATTCATGACCATTATCTTCCATAGTCTCAATATGATATCCATTACGTTGGATATCTTTAAAACTCAATAGATTTCTTCGAGACTTCGAGGAAAATAGTGCTTTAGCAATAGCAATCATAGTTCCTCCCGATAATATTATATTAGCTCTTCTAGAGCCTTCAATAAGTTTTGCACTACCATTTATTGTGGTAACACTTGTTTTTCCCACATTCAAATGAGAAAAATATTTCTCGTATTTCATTATGGTGTGCGTAGTTCCACTATCAATTAGACATGCACTTTCAATGTCATCATTCAACCTAGAAAATGGAATAGTAATCATCTCGTAATCTCACAAACTTCTGATCGTAAGTTAAGCAAATAATCTCACAAACTTCAGGTTGTGAGTTAATAATAAACAATCATAAGTTCATCATAATAAATATTTATAAACAAAAACATTAAATATAAGATAATAAAAATTCTAAAAGGTGAAATATATTATATTAAAATATTAAATAACAAAAGATAATATACTACATAAACATAACATATGATATCATATTCTATTTCTTTTGAACACTTCCATCCCCGATCAAATGGTAAATTTTTCCTTCTGGATGTTCGAAAAAGTCAGCTACATCCAGGTGAGCCACATCAACATCAACATTTTCAAGTCATCATCATCATTTCTTTCATGAGTCAAATTTTGAGAAGTAAAGTTTACTTCGGCATTTTTGCCTTTCTTTTCAATAGATGCTTGATATAAGTCAACAAGATGTTTTTTCGTATGACAACTACGAGCCTATGACCTTTCATGCCACAACAATAACATTTGACTTCATTATTTGCTTGAACAATATTTCCTTTATCGTTATTTTTTGTCCACTTCGGGTGGTCATCAACATTTTTGGCACCTGAAATATCATTTCGAATAATTACGATTATAAGGGCAAATTAATCACGAGTTCCAACATATTTACGACCACGACCATGACCATGATCTCTTCCGGGATCATGTTTTCTAACAACATTCACTTCAGGGAATGGAGTAGAGCTTGTTGGTCGAGTTTCGTGATTTTTCATCAACAATTCATTATTTTGTTCCGCAACAAGAAGACAAGAAATCAAGTCAGAATATTTCTTAAAAACCTTTTTCACGATATTATTGCTGCAGGACAATATTTGTGGCATGAAAAGTGGAGAACGTTTTCTCCAACATATCATCATTTGTTATATCAACTCCACATAATTTTAACTGCGAAACAATTTTAAACATCACAGAATTATAGTCTCTTACGGATTTGAAATCTTGCAACCTCAAGTGCAACCAATCATACCGTGCTTTAGGGAGAACGATCACCTTCCGGTGGTCGAATCTTTCTTTCAAATTTTCCCACAAAACAAGGGGATCTTTCACGGTAAGATATTCACTTTTCAAATCCTCATGAAGATGATGAAGGAGAAAAATCATAGCTTTGGCAAGATCTTGTGCTGATGTGACATTATTTTGTACAACGGTGTTTGCCAGACCCATTGCAGCAAGATGCATCTCGGCATCTAATGTCCATGATAAGTAGTTTTTTCCGGTAACATCAAGAGCCACAAATTCGAGCTTAGTGAGATTTGCATAATAGTAAATAACGTACCTAATTATTATTTAAACAAACTTCAAAAACACTTTACTCGATAGTAGAGGCTCGTGCTAGTCTCGGTTGGTTAGAGACTCGTGTTGATAACGTATTATGAAAGTATATAAAACTAACGAGATAAAAGTAAAAAAGAGAAACGTAGAGAGAATATAGAGAATATTATTATATCACTTTCGAAATGATTCTTGGTGTGTCTTTACAAAGGGGAGTAGGCCCTCTATTTATAGGGGTGAAAAGGGGGAGATGATAAACTTCAAGGGTGACACTTGTCACCCGAGATTAAAAGTACAGGTGACACCTCACCTAAGAGATAAGTATGAGGTGACATTTGTCACCTAAGACATAAGTATCATGTGACACTTGTCAAATCTCATTGATTATGTAGTTATCTCGAGATTAAAAGATAAAGATGATTCTCCAATAGACATCCACTAATTCGACGAATCTTTGAGATTCATAACAAGAAAATAATTATTTCCTTTTAATTGTGATTTTATTTATTTAGTTTTTTTTTCTTTATTTTGAAGAAATTATTATTCTATTAGGATTTAATTTTAAGTGAAGTTAGGAAAAACTTTATAAATGGAAACCGCCACACATAATTCATTCTAAGCAAGTTTCGAGATTTAGAGAGAGAAGAGAGAAGAGACAAGTTCCAAGTTCATGATCTACACAAATTCTGGGTTCTAGGCTAATTTTCAATTTGAATTCATTACTTTTAAAAATTCAATGTTTAGATTGATCGATTGAATTTTGAAAAGGTTTTACTTAATTCTTTTGATGATTATTGATTGGATTGAGTTGAGATTTTACTATTTATGATTGATTTCAATTTTTGGACGGTTTTGTGGATTCATGAATTGCCTGGATTCATGTCTTGGCCAATTTAACAACAACCGCGTAATTCTAAAAACCTACCAGTGTAGGGTTCATTATATTATGAATTTTCTTGCTTGTAATTCTTATGTAGATCATGAAGATCTCTAGTCCTACTTTTAATAGGTGGCTTACTATTTTGTGATTGATCATAGAGCAAAGTCAACCTTAGATATCTATAGTTTTTAGAGGATTTCAAGAGACTAGTCTTAATTAGTTGGGTTTGGGCATATTGGCGAATCTTTACAATGACATGTGTAATGTATCATACGAGATCAACTAGTGAGATACGTGGTCTATTAGTACTTGTACATGTATATTTATAATCTTAAATATATTTTCTTCAATTATTTAATGGCAACTTGACAAATTTCATCCCTTAAGTTATATAATTTTTGTGATTTCATCACTTTTTAAAATTTTTATATAATTTCATCCATTATCTTTATAATTTTGGCAAATTTCATCATTCTATCAATTTTATTGACGGTCAATTGTTAGTCAACGTTTATTATTATTATTTTTTTATAAAAGTAATTATATTTGAAAGGGAAAAAATGTCTTTTTCTTTTCTTCCTTCCTTCTTCTTCTTTTACTTTCTTTTTTCCTTCAAAGCATCAAACTCAATTAAAAGAAAAAGTTCTTGAAAAGTTTTGGAAACCATTCTACTGATGTATACCCAACAAAGAGATGACAATAGCTTCCGAACGAACTCATCGTATCCGGATTCAAATTGATCTTTGCTAGGTGTAAAGATTTAAGTCTCAAAAGTAAAGGAGAGGAGGGGGAGGAGTCATTAGGAACCCCGTAATTATAGGGTTTCTAACGATTTGGAAGTAAAAAGGCTATCGGGCAATTCAATCAAAGGAATAAAGCTGTCGTAGATGAGATTAGGTCGAGGATGCTAATATTCCCGACAACGGCAGCACAATTGAGCTGGTGAAGCTTAGAATTATTGAGGTGACGAAAATAAAAAACAGGGGACACCTTTCCAGAGAAATCTTCAAGGCTCTTGGACAAAAATGCAAGTTTTCACCGACTCATAGTTCTGGAGGAAGTAGAGAATGTAGCAAATAACGCCATCTGGATCGCCGATTCTGTCAACGACCGAGGATTTTTCTCTGGCGCTGCCAATATGAGTATTCCATCATTAATCCCAACTCCGATGAGAACAATATTCTTATGTTCAGTGCACGTTTAAAACAAGTCTATTACTTAACAAATTATCTTAAAGATATTTTTTAATAAAAATCTTTTTCTCCTTTTAATTGAGTTTGATGCTTTGAACAAAAGAAGAAGAAGAAGTAAAAAAAATATAGGTAAAAGAAGAAGAAGGGAGGAAAGAAGTAAAAGATAAAGAAGGAATGAACAAAAGAAAAAGACATTTTTATCCTTTTAGATATAACTAATTTTATTATAAAAAAAGTTGACTAACAATTGACCGTTAATAAAATTGACAGAATGATGAAATTCGCCAAAATTATAAAAATAAGGGATGAAATTATATAAAAAATTTTAAAAAGGATGAAATCACAAAAGTTATATAATTTTTTGCCAATTTGCCAATTATTTAATTAAAAAAGATTAATTATTAAATATATTTTTGTAGTTGTGGGCTTGCGAGAGACTTCTTGTCTTATGTCCTCAATTTGATGTTGAGGTTTTGCCAGAAAATACCTAAACATGGCACCCTATGGAGCACAATGGAATGTGATATTTAACCTCACTCAATTAGTGAATCATGTCTTGATTACATACTGAGATCAATTGGACTTGATGACTCCGACCGGGTATAATTTAATACATATTGATTCGGGAAAAAATTTTGAGTCAAATTTTTGATGATTTGGATTCAAATCACCACGCTGGAAACTTGCAAAATAGAAAAGTCAAGACGGAAAGGTTGAATTTCTGTTATGACCCTCCGATGGTAAAGTTAGTAATTTAAATTGATAGAGTAAAAGCACCGATTCACTTGAAGAAGACTTGAAGAACTTGTATAAAAAACTTGAATACCTCTTTTTGGTCTGCCCAACCCTCTTTTATAGGTGGAAATTTACCTTCAAAACCTAACAAATTTTAGAAACTGTGATAACAAATTTTGGCTTACCAGACGGACACCTGTCACTTAATTATGTAGATGAGTGATATCTGTCCTTCACATATATTACCATAATGACACTTGGTTTTACAGGTGTTATGTTAGATTCGGTCCAATCAGGGTTTTAACTCCTCCTGACTAAAATTTTACTTTTACTCCTCTCATTATTTAACTTATGCAATTTATGGATCAAGCACGAGAGCCTGGTGCAATATTCTTTAGACGAATTCTCCGAGGCCGAAGTCACGGAGAAGTCGTTATGAATGTATTTCTTGGCTTCTCCACAATTTCATTAACTAGAAGCATTCACAAATGAAGTCCACTTAATTTTATGATTTCACCTATAAAGCTAATGAGGCATAAATATTTCTATCTGGCATTTTATATATTAAATAATACCCAATATCCTTTAGTGGCTCCTCGGATCAAAGTGAAATTCTTAATTGATATTCGATCTGAAAAATTACTTCAGATGCCACGTCAAAATTTTTATTTTTTAATTTTTTTATTTTGGCAGTTCATGCCTTGGGTTTTAGGGTTTAGAGTTTAGGGTTTTGGGGAAAATATAAACCCTAAGCGCCGTTTTCCCTCTCATCCGCCTTTCTCTCTCCCTCATTCTTGTAATTGTGAATTGATTAGGGAGAGAGAAAAACTCATCATTGCAAAACCTTTTTATATTCCCCATATATTTTTCTCTCTCCTCCCTTTTAAATATTTCCTTCCTTTTCATCTTCTTAGAGCAAACAATCTTTCTTTTTCATTTTTGTCTTTTTTCTTCTTACTGCTCGTCGTCTTCTCTCGGATTTGTTGGCGTCAAGAACAGTCTTCAAGCTTCAAGAAAAAGATATGTGTTTTCAATTTGTCTTTTATGCTTCAACTCCTTGGTTCTGTTTCTTGTTTATTTTCGGATAAAGAGTGGATGAATGAAGAAATTGTGTGGTTTATTTGTGAAAAATTATAATCAATTATAATTTTTAAAATTATTATTAGTTCAATACATATATTCAACTTTTTTTTTATGTAGTTTATTTGGAGGCCATATCGGTATCTAGGATGCCAACACAATAAATAACTCAACACAATATATGTTGAGTGATCTAGTCTATACCGCAAGGCTCTGTCCTTGCAACCCCATGAGGTCAATGGTCGGCTATGGTTTTCAAGCCTCTTGATCCTCAACCTCTAGTCTACCACAAATCCCCATTTTCTATCAAAAAAATTTCACAAATAAGTTGCATTGTGCACTTTTTGGGGCAGTCAATAATAAAATTTTGGCCACAATCTCTAGTAATCTCCACATTAACACCAATTTTAAAAAGGGTAAACTACCAAGATAACACCTAAACTTTTCAAAATTCTCCGTTTTGCACCTCAAATACTTTTGTCAACAAACTAACACCTCAACAATTAAAACTCAACTTTTTTGCCCTTCCATCAAAAAATTCCATCCGTCTTCATATTCCGTCTAACTTTCGGGGGGGGTATTTTTTTCGTTTTTAAATTAAAAAAAAAACTCTATTTTCCCTCCCGAACTCATTACTAGTACAGCTGCTCGTTCCTAAAAGGGTTCTTCTCTCTTTCTCTCTCTATTCTTCATTTTTCTTCCATATTTCTTTGATTTCAACTCAGATTGTTCTCATTCACCAAAAAAAAACTCAGATTGTTCTCAATCGATTTGAAATTTCGGATCTACCATTTGTTTTTAGTAAAATGCCCAGTATTTAGGGTTTACGAGTACTATTACCCTTTGCATTCGACCCAGATTGTAATCGATCAGTTTGAAATATCGAAAAATGTCTAGTGGGCAAGACCTTCCATTACCATATTGTCATTGCGGTCGAATTTGTCGGGTAAGAACGTCATGGACGAATCGAAATCCTTCGAGGAGATATCTATCTTGTTATAAAGAGGTAAACCCTGTTTATTATTTGAATCGATGAAAGCCCTTCTTGCTTCAATTTTTTTTTTAAAAAATTTAATTTTAATTTTTCTGTTTTGGTTGGTTGTTAAGGGAAGAAGTGAAAAGCGCAATTTTTTTCAATGGTTGGATCCGGGTTATGTGCGGAGATCATCGAAGTCATACCTGGTTTGCTTGAAAAATTCGAACAATGGAGGAGAATATTGAAACTACTACTGTTGAGTTGATGAAAGCAAAAAAAAAAATTGAGGAACTGGAGATGAGCAACTACAAAAAATATGGAATTTGTAGAAAAATGAAATGGTTTATGTGGGTAATTGTTATTTTCATAACTGTAACTTGGATTATGACATGTAGCAATGACAAAGGAATGCTTCAATTGAGTGTGCAGGATTTGTAGGTTGGCAGTGATTCTGTAATTTAGTGGGCAATATGTAGAGGCTCCTTTGTTCAATGTACCAAATCTGCAATTTGCATTTATGAAATGAAAGCACTTGCCTTTTTTATGTTGAAATGGTCCCTATCAAATAATAGTAAACTAATGCAAAAAAGTGCCTTTAATACAAACAAGTGCCTTTTACATATGCTGCCAAAGGACATGTTTATAGCTCAATTCAAATTAACACCTCAATTGAGCAATTAAATATTGTTTACATCTCAATTTACATATGCTGCCAAAGCATTAACAAAATATTGAATCCATAACAAAAATCCATACCTTCCTATACCCCTCTTCCCCTTCCTCTTGCCCTTCCCCTTCCCCTTCCCCTTCCCCTTCTATAAGAATACCTATTTGTTGGTCCACCACCACCTAGCCAAGCCTCACCAAATTGTTCATACGATGTTGTTGCCCTACTTTTTCTTTTCCTTTCTCTTCTTTCTTGCCCCTGTAAATTAGATGGATTTCTTCCTTGCTCCTCTGCTAGATCTCGGTGTTCTTGTTCAGCAGCATGAACAGTTGTTAAAAATAGAAATGATGCTTTTAGCTTTCCTTTTTCTCGCATAAAACTCAATCACCTTAAATCTAGGCACCCATTTGCACATTTCCAACACGTCCTCATCCCCCCGCAACTAACCTCAAACCATCTTTATATGTACCCACTGGTTCAAGATAAGCATATAGCATTGGATGTTTACTGTCCTTTGAGACTTTTGTCAACATCATATTTATGTCCTGAAGACTAAAACGATCCTTATCACAGTAGTCCACATACTTCCATTTTCCCCCTTTGAATGACCTATATCCCCTTTCTTCCCACCACTCACCATCATAAAATAATTTTAAAGTAAATAAATCATCATCAGCATCGTAATTAAACCCAAAACCGAAAAAATTCTTTACAATACACCAATTTAAAGTTAAACTCAAGTAATCAAACAATATTTAGCAATATATATTGTCCCGCAGAAAAGGAAAACAATTTAAATTTGCTACAACATACATGCATTGAACAATACATTTGAAACCCACCGGTTACAGCAGACGGAAACCCACTGGATACCAAAATTTATATAACCTTCACGATAATATACTAACGCCTTTTGAAGTTACAAGAAACATACCGTATAAGTTGTGGAGGGTCAATATGATTGTTGTTCCGATGTCGATTGCCCACTCCATTTCAAGCCATTTCGACTGCGAAAAATTACACTTGAACTCCCAAAATATTGTAACAATGGTCCGATATTTGGTTCGAATAACGCTAAAATAATGAAAAGATTTCACCTTAAAAACTTAAATTTGAAGAAACATACAGAATCGAACTTGCACAGAAACGATCCTTCACCTTGGTTCGATCTTTTACTTCAAGAAAGAGCTTGGGAATTTCGTTCGTTTAGTTCTTCAACATCTGTCTTCATTCTGCGCATTTTTTTTTTTTAAATTTGAAAAAAGACGAAAATACCCCTAAAAGTTAGACGGAATCAAGACCGAATTTTTTTGCGGAAGGGCAAAAAAGTTGAGTTTTAATTGTTGAGGTGTCATTTTGTTGATAAAATTATCTCGGGTGCAAAAAGGTCATGCCCACACAAGTTCGGGTGTCATCTTGGTAGTTTACCCTTTTAAAAATTTAGGGAATGAGCACAAATTTCAAGCTCGACATATTCTCCACCTCTTCTATGAAACCCTTAAGGGTATTATATATTCCGCAACCAATACTAACCAAGTCCAAGCAATGCTCAAACTTGGCTATAGGAAGTGACTTAGTCATCATGTTAGTAGGATTATCATGAGTGCTAATTTTACTCACAATAACATCACAATGAGCAATAATAACACATACAAAATGATACCAAACATTAATGTGTTTAATCCTCTCATGAAAGATCTGATCCTTTGTAAAGAAGATATTGGAACTCGACTATCACAAAAGATTGTATTGATATACAAGACTTCACTTAGTTCACCAAAAAGTCCCCACAACCAAACAACTTCTTTACAAGCCTCCCTAATATTCATATACTTAGCGTCGGTAGTAGATAAAGCAATTG
>JAHSUH010001810.1:0-12777 GCA_025388415.1 Cynanchum wilfordii
AACCTCAGATTCATACTAGAACCACGATGATTCAATAAAAAAATACTAAGTTAAGTCAAGGATTCCCCGAGTAAGAACCTTTTGACCATCACTTATTCCATGAATATATAGACTGACTCAATATTCAAAGAAAGTCTTTTCTTCTATTTCTATTTTGACCCAAAAGAAAAATGTTTCGATTTTAAAATTCGAATTCTTTGAAAATGGGTTGGAGTCCGGATACGAGGTCTGAAGATTAAGTATGAATCATAGTTCAAAAATTTCTTAATCTATTTCGTGTCCCAGATACTAGAAAAAATATCCGACGAAGTAGAACCATCTCTATCAAGATGACAGAACCATTTTCTGTACTATCAATAGGATCGATTAGAACAAGTCACACACTCATATTCCGGAAATACAGAAACAAAGAAATTCCGCGATTGAACTCCCAAAATAAAATAGAATGGGCTCAAAACCCGGGTTCTAAATGATTTATTTTGTAAAACTTTGCGATTCTTATAGATCTAATTCATTGAAATTCCATCCAATAAAACGGAAGAATTATAAATTTCCAAAATAATAGATAGAAATACTGTAAATAGGGCCATTGCGACACCCATCAAAGGAGTTGTTCCCCACCCAGGGGCTACTTTACCATATTCCGAATTCAATGGTTTTAATAAACTCCCTGCATTAGTTCGTCTTGGAGCAGATTTAGAACTGTTCTCAACAGTTTGTGTAGCCATAAATCCTATTGTATGCATTGAGATCTGTTGACTTTGTATACCATTCCATCGTAAATAAATGATCTTATCATAGATCCTTTTGGGCCTTGAAATTATATAAGAATGGAAACAGCAACCCTTGTAGCCGTCTTTCTGTCTGGTTTACTTGTAAGTTTTACTGGGTACGCCTTATATACCGCTTTTGGGCAACCTTCTCAACAACTAAGAGATCCGTTTGAGGAACATGGGGACTAGTTGAAGTAATGAGCCTCGCGATATTAATATTGCGAGGCTCATTACTTCAATTGAGATAATGAAAAATCATTTCAACCTTTTAGTTGAAATTTTAGGCGGTTCTCGAAAAAAGATAGCGAAAAAAATTATTCCTAGAGTCGAGACTAAGAGGAATGTATAAACCAGTGCTTCCATAGATTCGATCGCGGTTTACAATTATAGCTTCCATACCTGTTTACTTTTTTTTTTTTTTTTTTTATGGTTTTTATGGGGGGACCAGAGAAATCTTGGTCTGAATCATGACTTTTGCTTTTTCTTTATCTGCGCGCTGGTCCCCTATGACAAATTTCCAAAAAAAAAGAGAAGAGAGAGACAAAAGATAACAAAGCAGTGTTGTATCAGACTGCCGGTCTTCTTGTAGTCGGATCCCCAACTTTTTGGAATGTTCCAAATTCTACTTGAGAATCCAAATCCGGGTCAATCCCGGCAAAAACATCTCTGAACAAGGTTCTAGCACCATGCCAAATGTGTCCGAAGAAGAAGAGCAAAGCAAATGAAGCATGTCCAAAAGTAAACCAACCCCTCGGACTGCTACGAAAAACACCATCGGATTTCAAAGTAGCACGATCTAATTCAAAAATTTCACCCAATTGAGCGCGTCTAGCATATTTTTTCACAGTAGCGGGATCACTATAACTCACTCCGTTGAGTTCGCCGCCGTAGAACTCAACAGTTACACCTACTTGTTCAACACTATACTTCGATTCTGCCCTTCGAAAAGGAACATCCGCTCTAACAATTCCGTCGCCGTCTACCAAAACGACTGGGAATGTTTCAAAAAAGGTAGGCATACGACGTACAAAAAGTTCACGTCCTTCTTTATCTCTAAAGACGGGGTGTCCTAACCATCCAACTGCTATTCCATCCCCGCTATCCATCGAACCCGCCCTGAATAATCCCCCTTTCGCCGGATTATTTCCGATGTAATCATAAAAAGCTAATTTTTCAGGAATTTTAGACCAGGTTTCTGATAAACTTTGATTTTCTGCTAGCCCAGCACTAACTCTTCGATATATTTCTTGCTGGAAGTAGCCCTGATCCCATTGATAACGAGTGGGCCCAAATAATTCGATCGGAGTAGTTGCTGAACCATACCACATAGTTCCGGCAACAACAAAAGCTGCAAAAAAGACAGCAGCGATACTACTAGAAAGGACGGTTTCGATATTTCCCATACGCAATCCCTTGTATAGACGTTGTGGGGGGCGGACACTAAGATGGAATAGACCCGCTAATATCCCCAACGTCCCTGCTGCAATATGATGAGAGGCTATTCCTCCCGGAACAAAAGGATCAAAACCTTCCACGCCCCATGCTGGATCTACGGGTTGTACTTTTCCTGTTAGTCCATAAGGATCGGACACCCATATTCCAGGACCATACAAGCCGGTTACATGAAATGCACCAAAACCAAAGCAAGCCACCCCTGAAAGAAATAAATGAATTCCAAAGATCTTAGGCAAATCCAAAGAAGGTTTCCCTGTCCGTTCATCAGAAAAAATTTCTAGATCCCAATATACCCAATGCCAGATAGCTGCCAAAAAGCATAACCCAGAAAATACAATATGTGCCCCAGCTACACCTTCGTAACTCCAAATACCCGGATTCGTTACAGCCCCTCCTGTGATACTCCAACTGCTCCATGAATTGGTTATTCCTAAACGAGTCATGAAGGGTATAACGAACATACCCTGTCTCCACATTGGATCAAGAACAGGGTCAGAAGGATCAAAAACTGCTAATTCATACAGAGCCATCGAACCGGCCCAACCGGCAACCAGAGCTGTATGCATTATATGAACAGAAAGTAACCGGCCGGGATCATTCAATACAACGGTATGAACACGATACCAAGGCAAACCCATGGAAATACCCCTTTATCAAAGATAAATAAACACTACGTAACTTTATTGCATTCGAAAAGACTCTAGTATTACTATCCTATGGAACCCCCCCGTTCGGTGAATTATTTCAGAACAGGGGTTAATATTTGTTCTATTCTGTTGGTAATAAAATAATGGAACAATTCTATTCGTAGGAACAAAGAGAAGCAGATTTATTCTATACTCGATAAGTATCAATATGCAACGGGGACTAATACCATTTTCTATGAGAGAATGCGTACATATTTATTCATTGCCCTGTTCGTAATAATTTGACTTTATTCGTTCTGTTTTTCTTTATGATCTTTTCGAATCTAAAGCTAAAAGCCAATATTCTAAAGACAAAAAAATTATATTGTTACGTTTCCACATCAAAGTAAAATAGAGTGCGCAGCTCTTTTCTCTTTCAATTAATGCCGATTGGTGTTCCAAAAGTACCTTTCCGATGTCCCGGAGAGGAAGATGCATCTTGGGTTGACCTATAGTGCGACTTGTCAGATATATTGGGCCATATGGGATTTCCCCATTCTCTCCCACAATCGAGATATCCTGTGTTTCGCCCAATAAAGATTCATTGAATCATCAAAAGTTTGGAGCGTGAAGTACAATTAGATCCATTTTTGGAGGATTCCTATTACTATTATCAATTAGAATTACTATTAGCATTAGCAATTAGAAAAATTTATGGTTGTCTTGATCGGACTAAAAAAAAACGGAAGTATCCAGGCTCCGTTTAGAAAAACCCAAGATTTTGAGTTCTATCAGAAATGATTCAAGCAAGTTGATCTTAAACTGTTAATGAACAAATAATGAACAAACTCGATAGAACTGTTAATGAACAAACTCGATAGAAGTGAATTGAAAAAGTAGAAAGTAATAACAAAAAGAAATGGTAATGCAGAAGTGCTTGTCCTATATGTGCAAATCAAAATTGGGCGAATCTTTGCAGGTACAGCATAAACCTAAAAAGATGAAAGACACCCACTCAGGAACAAGAGAATACCATCGCGATTAGGGTTGAATCTCGATGAAACAATACATCAATGAAAAGTTAATTCAATAAGTTTAGTGATTTTTTTTTTTTTTTTATTTATGTATAATTTCTAGTAAAAAGAAAGTAAAAAGCCGTCTTTATTGAAGAAGACAGACCCTTTCTTCGTTAGAAGTCAGAAAGAACCTAAAAGAAAGAGGACTGGAATCCATATATTGATTTTTTTTTGTTTTCAACAATTTTTTTGAACCGTATGCATCAAAAGACGCGTGTACGGTTCCTAAGGGCTACAATTGTACCCTAATCAACCGACTTTATCGACAAAGATTCCTTTTTTTAGCACAAGTAGTTGATAGCGAGATCTCAAATCAACTTATTGGTCTTATGGTATATCTCGCTATTGAGGATCCGACCAGGGATCAGTATTTGTTTATAAACTCTCCTGGGGGTTGGATACTACCTGGACTAGGGCTTTATGATGCTATGCAATTTGTACCACCAGATGTCCATACACTAGGCATAGGGTCAGTCGCTTCAATGGGATCTTTTATCTTGGCCGGAGGAGAAATTACCAAACGTATGGCATTCCCTCACGCTTGGCGCCAATGATTTAAGAGAAAAAGAAGACTATGCCTTCGCCCTAGGAAATAGGAATATATATTAAGTAAAAATAGCATGGCACTTCGAATTCGATATGATAATGATAAAATTTTGCATTTTTTTTTCAAAACATTAGATTATGTATCGAGGGAGTAGTATGAGAGAAAGGGTATTTCCGATTTTCTCTTATTTATCGGGAGCCCAGCTCAGCGTCACAAACCTTTTTTTTTCACACCGAAGGGCTCTTAAAAATATTTCTATTATGTTATGCAGTTATGCAAGGAAAAAAACAGGATTTTTTCTTTGATTGGCTCAAAAAGAAACTTTGGGATTGCTGAATCACAAACAAAAAAAAATGAATATATTAATAATTAATTAATATTAATATAAGGCAACGGAGCCATCATAGTACTTTTTAAGTATTCCAAAAGGAAGGGTGGCCATTTGATAATTTAGACCACCAGGGTCTGGTATATTTTACCTTTCCCTTTCTTGGAGGGTAGGGTCAATTTTATATAAAGCCGTATGCAGCTGCACCCCCGGCGGTTCTCCCCCCCCTAATATACCAGACCCTGATTATCAAATACCCACCTTCCCGAATATTATGATGCTATTTGATATTAAGTAAGGTTATTAATATATATTTTTTTGTTTTTGTTTCAGCAATCCCAAAGTTTCTTTTGAACAAGAAAAAATCCTTTTTCCTTGCATAACTGCATAACATAATAGAAATATTTTTAGAGCCCTTCCGTGTGAACAAAAAGGTTTGTGACGCTGAGCTGGGCTCCCGATAAATAAGAAAATCGGAAATACCCTTTCTCTCAACTACTCCCCTCGATACATAATCTAATGTTTTGAAAAACAATGCAAAATTTTATCATTATCATATCGAATTCGAAGTGCCATGCTATTTTTCCCCAATATATATTCCTATTTCCCTAGGGCGAAGGCATAGTCTTCTTTTTCTCTTAAAAAATCTGGCGCCAAGCGTGAGGGTGCCATACGTTTGGTAATTTCTCCTCCGGCCAAGATAAAAGATCCCATTGGCGACTGACCCATGCCGTGTATGGACATCTGGTGGTACAAATTGCATGGCATCATAAAGCCCAGTCCAGGTAGTATCAACCCCCCGGGGTTTATAAACAAATGCTGATCCCTGGTCGGATCCTCAATAGCGAGATATGCCATAAGACCAATAAGTTGATTTGAGTCTCGCTATCAACTACCTGTGCTAAAAAAGGAATCTTTGTCGATAAAGTCGGTTGATCGGTACAGTTGTAGCCCCTTAGGCCGTACGCGCGTCTTTGATGCATGCGGTTCAAAGGAAAAAAAAAAAAACAATATATGGATTCCAGTCTCTCTCTTTTAGGTTCTTTCTGACTTCTAACGAAGAAGGGTCTGTCTTCTTCAATAAAGACGGCTTTTTCTTTCCTTTTACTAGAAATTATACACAAAAAAAAAATAACAAAAATCACTAAACATTGAATTAACTTTTCATTGATGTATTGTTTCATCGAGATTCAACCCTAATCGCGATGGATTCTCTTGTTCCGAGTGGGGTGTCTTTCATCTTTTTGGGTTTATGCTGTACTCCGGGTGTCGCCCGTTGCGATTTGCACATATAGGACAAGCACTTCTGCATTACCATTTTCTTTGTTATTACTTTCTACTTTTTCAATTCACTTCTATCGGTTTGTTCATTAACAGTTCTATCGGTTTGTTCATTATTTGTTCATTCAGTTAGATCAACTTGCTTGAATCATTTCTGATAGAACTCAAAATCTTGGGTTTTCCCAAACGGAGCCTGGATACTTCCCTTTTTTAGTCCGTCAAGACAGCCATAAATTTTTCAATTGCTAATGCTAATAGTAATTCTAATTGATAATAGTAATAGGAATCCTCCAAAAATGGATCTAATGTACTTCACGCTCCAAACTTTGATGATTCAATGAATCTTTATTGGGCGAAGCCGGATATCTCGATTGTGGGAAAGAATGGGAAATCCCTATGGCCCAATATATCTGACAAGTCGCACTATAGGTCGGCAAGATGCATCTCTCTCCGGGACATCGGAAAGGCACTTTTGGAACGCCAATCGGCATAATTAGTGAAAGAAAAGAGCTGCGCGCTATTTTACTTTGATGTGAAACGTAACAATATTTTTTGTCTTTAGAATATTGGCTTTTAGCTTTAGATTCGAAAGGATCATGAAAAACAGAACGAATAAAGTCAAATTATTACGAACGGGGCAATGAATAAATATGTACGCATTCTCTCATAGAAAATGGTATTAGTCCCCGTTGCATATTGATACTTATCGGTATAGAATAAATCTGCTTCTCTTTGTTCCTACGAATAGAATTGTTCCATTATTTTATTACCAACAGAATAGAACAAATATTAACCCCTGTTCTGAAATAATTCACCGAACGGGGGAGGTCCAGGATAGTAATACTAGAGTCTTTTCGAATGCAATAAAGTTACGTAGTGTTTATTTATCTTTGATAAAGGGGTATTTCCATGGGTTTGCCTTGGTATCGTGTTCATACCGTTGATTGAATGATCCCGGCCGGTTACTTTCTGTTCATATAATGCATACAGCTCTGGTTGCCGGTGGGCCGGTTCGATGGCTCTGTAGAATTAGCAGTTTTTGATCCTTCTGACCCTGTTCTTGATCCAATGTGGAGACAGGGTATGTTCGTTATACCCTTCATGACTCGTTTAGGAATAACCAATTCATGGAGCAGTTGGAGTATCACGGGAGGGGCGTAACGAATCCGGGTATTTGGAGTTACGAAGGGTAGCTGGGGCACATATTGTATTTTCTGGGTTATGCTTTTGGCAGCTATCTGGCATTGGGTATATTGGGATCTAGAAATTTTTTCTGATGAACGGACAGGGAAACCTTCTTTGGATTTGCCTAAGATCTTTGGAATTCATTTATTTCTTTCAGGGTGGCTTGCTTTGGTTTTGGTGCATTTCATGTAACCGGCTTGTATGGTCCTGGAATATGGGTGTCCGATCCTTATGGACTAACAGGAAAAGTACAACCCGTAGATCCAGCATGGGGCGTGGAAGGTTTTGATCCTTTTGTTCCGGGAGGAATAGCCTCTCATCATATTGCAGCAGGGACGTTGGGGATATTAGCGGGTCTATTCCATCTTAGTGTCCGCCCCCCACAACGTCTATACAAGGGATTGCGTATGGGAAATATCGAAACCGTCCTTTCTAGTAGTATCGCTGCTGTCTTTTTGCGGCTTGTTGTTGCCGGAACTATGTGGTATGGTTCGGCAACTACTCCGATCGATTATTTGGGCCCACTCGTTATCAATGGGATCAGGGCTACTTCCAGCAAGAAAATATATCGAAGAGTTAGTGCTGGGCTAGCAGAAAATCAAAGTTTATCAGAAACCTGGTCTAAAATTCCTGAAAAATTAGCTTTTTATGATTACATCGGAAATAATCCGGCGAAGGGGGATTATTCGGGGCGGGTTCGATGGATAGCGGGGATGGAATAGCAGTTGGATGGTTAGGACACCCCGTCTTTAGAGATAAAGAAGGACGTGAACTTTTTGTACGTCGTATGCCCTCCTTTTTTGAAACATTCCCGGTCGTTTTGGTAGACGGCGACGGAATTGTTAGAGCGGATGTTCTTTTCGAAGGGCAGAATCGAAGTATAGTGTTGAACAAGTAGGTGTAACTGTTGAGTTCTAGCGGCGGCGACTCAACGGAGTGAGTTATAGTGATCCCGCTACTGTGAAAAAATATGCTGGACGCGCTCAATTGGGTGAAATTTTTGAATTAGATCGTGCTACTTTGAAATCCGATGGTGTTTTTCGTAGCAGTCCGAGGGGTTGGTTTACTTTTGGACATGCTTCATTTGCTTTGCTCTTCTTCTTCGGACACATTTGGCATGGTGCTAGAACCTTGTTCAGAGATGTTTTTGCCGGGATTGACCCGGATTTGGATTCTCAAGTAGAATTTGGAACATTCAAAAGTTGGGGATCCGACTACAAGAAGACCGGCAGTCTGATACAACACTGCTTTGTTATCTTTTCCTCTCTCTTCCTTTTTTTTTTAGAATTTGTCATAGGGGACCAGCGCGCAGATAAAGAAAAAGCAAAAGTCATGATTCAGACCAAGATTTCTCTGGTCCCCCCATAAAAACCAAAAAAAAAAAAAAAAAAAAGTAAACAGGTATGGAAGCTATAATTGTAAAACCGCGATCGAATCTATGGAAGCACTGGTTTATACATTCCTCTTAGTCTCGACTCTAGGAATAATTTTTTCGCTATCTTTTCGAGAACCGCCTAAAATTTCAACTAAAAGGTTGAAATGATTTTTCATTATCTCAATTGAAGTAATGAGCCTCGCAATATTAATATCGCGAGGCTCATTACTTCAACTAGTCCCCATGTTCCTCAAACGGATCTCTTAGTTGTTGAGAAGGTTGCCCAAAAGCGGTATATAAGGCGTACCCAGTAAAACTTACAAGTAAACCAGACAGAAAGACGGCTACAAGGGTTGCTGTTTCCATTCTTATATAATTTCAAGGCCCCAAAAGGATCTATGATAAGATCATTTATTTACGATGGAATGGTATACAAAGTCAACAGATCTCAATGCATACAATAGGATTTATGGCTACACAAACTGTTGAGAACAGTTCTAAATCTGCTCCAAGACGAACTAATGCAGGGAGTTTATTAAAACCATTGAATTCGGAATATGGTAAAGTAGCCCTGGGTGGGAACAACTCCTTTGATGGGTGTCGCAATGGCCCTATTTACAGTATTTCTATCTATTATTTTGGAAATTTATAATTCTTCCGTTTTATTGGATGGAATTTCAATGAATTAGATCTATAAGAATCGCAAAGTTTTACAAAATAAATCATTTAGAACCCGGGTTTTGAGCCCATTCTATTTTATTTTGGGAGTTCAATCGCGGAATTTCTTTGTTTCTGTATTTCCGGAATATGAGTGTGTGACTTGTTCTAATCGATCCTATTGATAGTACAGAAAATGGTTCTGTCATCTTGATAGAGATGGTTCTACTTCGTCGGATATTTTTCTAGTATCTGGGACACGAAATAGATTAAGAAATTTTGAACTATGATTCATACTTAATCTTCAGACCTCGTATCCGGACTCCAACCCATTTTCAAAGAATTCGAATTTTAAAATCGAAACATTTTTCTTTTGGTCAAAATAGAAATAGAAGAAAAGACTTTCTTTGAATATTGAGTCAGTCTATATATTCATGGAATAAGTGATGGTCAAAAGGTTCTTACTCGGGGAATCCTTGACTTAACTTAGTATTTTTTTATTGAATCATCGTGGTTCTAGTATGAATCTGAGGTTTTAATCAATTCATATTTATATTTTTATATTTATAGGGTTCTTAACAAGAAAATTCCTATCAATACAATAAGAAATAATAAAAGTCATATTATTATACATAAAAATTAATAGGAAAAAAGAGGAATCAAGAGGCCTGTACGGATCAACATAAAGACCGCTGAGCCAACTTGAGATTTTCGTATTATCGCCACAAACAAAAAAAAGCTTTCGGATTTTTCTTCTTTCGTACCTTCAAAGAAGATTGGACCAAAGATTCAAAATAAAAAGTTTCAAACTTTCCATTACATATTCAATTAGTATTTGGGTGTTTTTGCTTGAGCTGTATGAGATGAAAGTCTCATATACGGTTCTCAGAGGGGGAGTTCCACCTATCTCAATAAAGTTTATGATTGGTTCGAAGAACGTCTCGAGATTCAGGCGATTGCGGATGATATAACTAGTAAATACGTCCCCCCACGTCAATATATTTTATTGTTTAGGTGGAATTACGCTTACTTGTTTTTTAGTACAAGTAGCTACGGGATTTGCTATGACTTTTTACTATCGTCCGACTGTTACTGAAGCTTTTGCTTCCGTTCAATACAATGACTGAAGCTAATTTGGTTGGTTAATCCGATCAGTTCATAGATGGTCGGCAAGTATGATGGTCCTAATGATGATCCTGCATGTATTTCGTGTGTATCTTACCGGTGGATTTAAAAAACCTCGCGAATTGACTTGGGTTACAGGTGTGGTTCTAGCTGTATTGACTGCGTCTTTTGGCGTAACTGGTTATTCCTTACCCTGGGATCAAATTGGTTATTGGGCAGTGAAAATTGTAACAGGTGTACCTGAAGCTATTCCTGTAATAGGATCCCCTTTGGTAGAATTATTGCGTGGAAGTGCTAGTGTGGGACAATCCACCTTGACTCGGTTTTATAGTTTACACACTTTGTATTACCCTTCTTACTGCCGTATTTATGTTAATGCACTTTCCAATGATACGGAAACAGGGTATTTCTGGTCCTTTATAGAGAAGATATTTCATCGATATTTGGAATTTGGAATCAATTATTTATCACTTGGGGAAGGAATAATAGTATTTCATTGCTATAAATATGGATTATTAAAAAAATAAGACATGTATTTGGATATTTCCAACTCCCTAATATTATTTATTTGACAGGAATTGTTGAGGGGAATTCTCTGAATAGAAAATGGATTATGGGAGTGTGTGACTTGAATTATTGATTAGTCTGTGTAGCTATATGCTTGCCACATTGGGATTGCAATTTACAAACCAAATGTGTCTTTGTTCCAACCGCCGTAAGCCCCTATACATAGGATAGGCTGGGTTGCTTGAAGAGAATTGTTTCTATGATCAGATCCGAATCATGTTGTCCATGAGCAGGCTCCGTAAAATCCGGAAATGAAATAGATAAAAGATAATATATCTAGTTTATTTTTTCACTTACTTAGCTTAAGATTTAATAGTATATTTAATAGTATATATAGTATAGAAATGCATTCATTTCTCTGCATTGACAACGATCATTCATACTAATACTATTGAGTGAAACGGGCGGTCTAAAGAAGAACAGGGGCTATATTAGTAACAAGTAAGCCTTTTGTGCGTACCCCAAAATATTAGGGGAATAAATACCAATCGTAAGGTCTGAGACGGCCCAGAAAGCACTTGATCATATCATGATCAACTTTGTAAGCCTACTTGGGTATTGAGCATTTACTTGTAAGAACTGAACTCCTTGGAATCGATATTTGCAACTCCAGAAAAAGAATTCAGTAAATATGGGTCATAATTATTACGGAGAGCCTGCATGGCCCAATGACCTTTTATATATTTTTCCCGTAGTAAATTCTAGGTACTATTGCATGTACCAGGCTTAGCGGTTCTTAGAACCATCAATGATTGGTGAACCGGCGGATCCGTTTGGTAACCCATTGGAAACAGTTACCGGAATGGTATTTTTTTCCCGTAGCTTCAAACATTGCGTAAAGGTACCCAATAATAAATTATTGGGTGTTCTTTAATGGTTTCAGTACCTATGAGGGGATTGTTAATCTGTACCCTTTTAGAAAAATGTTACTTTAAATTTCAAAATCCATTTCGTCGTCCGGTAGCGACAACCGTCTTTTTTGATTGGTACCGCAGTCGCCCTTTGGTTGCTATTGGTAACATTACCTATTGATAAATCCCTAACTTTAGGTCTTTTTCTTTAATCAATTGTGAAATAACACGACGATGTGTATTGTGTATCTAGGGAATAATAGCCAAAGTAATTACCCCTAGATACATCTATTCAATCAAATTCTGAATCTATCTAGAATATATGAATTGTACTAAAGATTCAAAATATATTTTCATTTTTAAATAAAAAAAGACGAAGTAAATTCAATAGATTTTAAACTTTTTTCGGTAAAAAAATTGCCAAATGTTTTTCTAGAACGACCAATATCTGTTTTACATCTTCTATGCGAAAATGTTCAATTTTCATAAGGTCTTCTTGACTGTTATTCAAAAAGGTCCAATAGTGTATAGATATTGGACCTTTTGAGGCAATTATAGATCCTGGGAGGCAATTCTAATTGGTCAATAAAAATAGATTTCAATGCTATTTTTTTTTTCTTTTTTATGAGTTTATTCAGTTTATCGTGAAAAGTAAAGGGAATAAAGGAACCGCGTGTTGATTGTTCTCTAAATGTGAGTTTTCTTCTTCCATATGTAAAAAGGAATAAACAAATCAATCCGATTCCGGCGATTTCATGGGCGCTTCGGAGTTAAACTTCCGTTTGTCCATATTTCGAGAAAGTCATTCTTTTTTTTCATCCCCATTCCCATAAGAAATGAATACTATGATTTCCAGGGCTTCGAACAGGCATGAATACAGCATCGATAGGATAACCTCCATCTTGAACGCTCAGGCGTTTGTATAAGATAT
>JAHSUH010001812.1:0-35602 GCA_025388415.1 Cynanchum wilfordii
GATAAAGCTAAAATTGAAGTTATTTCTAAGCTACCTCCACCTAATTCGTTAAAAGCAGTCGGAAGTTTCTTAGGTCGTCGCTGTTTTTTATAGAAGATTCATAAAAGACTTTTCTCTGATTGCTAGACCTATGAATAATCTTTTAGGGAAAGATGTTCCTTTTGAGTTTGATGAGAAATGCATGAAAGCTTTTAATAAACTGAAGGAATTGTTAACCCTTACACCTATTATAACATCACCCGATTGGAACTTGCCTTTTGAATTGGTGTGTGATGCTAGTAATTATGCAGTAGGTGTTGTTTTAGGACAAATGCATGATAAGAAGTTTCATGTGATATACTATGCTAGTAAAACTTTGACGGATGCCCAAGAGAATTACACTACTATGCTACTTTGACGGATGTCTTACGCCGTATTTGAGTAAACGTCGGTTGCCCTTTGTGCATAACGCCCGTAGCGGATTAAACGCTCGTTGCCCCGTGTGCATTACGCCCGTTTGAATTAACTATCTTCCTTACGCCCGTGGCACTCTGGATCAAACGCCCGTAAGGAGTAACTACTCTAAACGCCCGTATAGCAGAGAGGGCTACGCCCGTAAGGATGCTCTGTCCAGAATATTTTTTATGTAAAATGACGATTTTGCCCCTGGTTTAGTAGATCTATAAATACTAGAATTTTTAGCTTTATTTAGATTGCCTTGTATTAAGGTTGGAATATGCTGAATTGTTAAGACATTGTAAAGTCATAAATTATCAAATTCCCCCACACTTATTGATGGACCGGAACCAGGATGATTGATGGGAGATTTGATCTTGTCAACATTCAAGTGTTCTTAATCTAGGAATTTCTTGCCACGAACCGTATGGAAGAGATTCTACTTTAGACTTGATTTTGGTGGAGCTATGATACTAGATCCAAGATTATCCTATACTTGGTATTTTGTATCCTCTTATCTCACCTATATTTTACAAAGAATTCCTCCCAACCTTTTTACTTGCTTTATTCCTTACATTGTTCTTTACTTTGCTTTCTAGGATTTAGAATTCAATCTTATCATTCTTGATATTGGTTGATTTACTTGTTGAATGATCCTTATTCACAAATCATATTCATAATTAGTTTGATTATATTTTCCACACTAGAATTTAATAGAAGTCTTAGGGAAAAACGATTTTTATAAATTTAAAATCCGAATACCACCTTATTTACTAAACTATTTCGATAGGTGCTCTGCCTAATTGAGTTATTTTATTAGTGACAAACCTATTTTAATCTTAGAGATTCTTATTATTTTTAGTATTATTTATTCGATTATTTATATTATTTTTATTATTTATATATAACTCAAATAACACATCACTCTGCTTTAATGTTTCCAGAAAATTGCAATATGCAAACTGCCCTGTTCCTGAGGTAAATTCCAGCATGCATTTTCCTCTGTTTTGTAGAGAAATCCAGTAGCTATAATGGTTAATTCCTCTGTTTTATTCAAAATTCCAATAGCTAATTTATGTACAACTCTGTATTTTCTCTATTTTGTCAAAAATTCCAGAACTGGAATTTCACCGTCCCCTGCTCTCTCCCCTGTTTTTGCACTACCCAATTTTCCTTCTAAATTTTCCTTCTCAATTTTCTTTCTTCAAATTTTCGTTCAGATTCCTTTTGCATTCCATTTCTTATCCATTTCTTTTCCTTTTCTATTTAATCTTGCATGCTCATTAAATCCTTTTATTTCTCTCTCCATTTTCATTCTTTCAAACCTTCTTTCTATTTTATACATTTCATTCCATTCTTCTTTATCATTCTTTCATTCTTTTTCTTCTTTCTTTCATTCAATTAATTTAATTCATTTTCTTTTCCTTATTTTTGATTAGATTAGCATTATTTAATAATCTTATATTTTATTTCCTTTTATCCTTACTAATCTCTCTTTTCTTGTTTTGTAGGTATTGAGATTTCCTTCTTTAATTTTTCTTATTTTTGTGTTTTCCTCTAGATCGTTTGTAGTAGGACATTTTGAATCTTGTAATTTCTTTCTTTCTTTGTTTTGTTGTATTCTATCCTTCTTGATTGTTCGTTGAAGGTAATACAAGAATCAATAGGCTTCGCTACAAAACCCGGAAATGCAAGTGGGACAATTGTCCAAGCAATTTTCGGAACAAGCAAAAAGGACTACTCCCTAACAACACCGAACATAATTCCATCAAATAAATCGAAAGATGAGGTTGTTAGGGAGGACAAAGTGAGCCTTATAAAAGTCATTGAAGAAGGAAGAAGCTCCTAAGAAAGGAACAAAATAAGTTCCAAGCATGCTTGCTCGGAAACAAGATTTGTCTTTCTTCCCTTTCCTTTTACCGCTTTTATCGAGTCATACTTGGTTTTTGGCGTTCCATTATTGTCTATATCGCTTTCTTAGTCCCGGATGTTCCGGATAGGGTTAATTTGTTTTATTTACTCGCTTTTTAGATGATTTTATTTATTTTTACTCGGCATTTACTATTTGATTTATTTAGGATTTTTATGATTATCTTTTGTGTTCATAGTATACTTTCCCGTTTTAAATAAAATTTTCTTGTTTTATTTTTCTAGTTTTTCGCACTTATTTATTTTTTAAATAAGTTGTGGGGTATTCGTTTTTACACCGAGGACAGCGCAATTTTCAAATTGTGGGGTAGGTGTGTGTGGTGGGGTTTTAGAATTACACGATTGTCGTCAAATCGGCCAAAATTAATTCAATTAAATCAATGAGCAGTTTAGGGTGTTCACCGAGTCGTTTCCCTAAGAAACCTAATCGTAATCAATTAATAAGAGAATAGAAAACAATAAAAGAGGGATTTTTAGATTGGGAAATTGTAGAAAACAATTAACTAATAAGAAAACGCAAGTATCGATTTAAATATTTCAGTCCTAGGGTAATGATTCAATTTAAGTTCTTCCTCGTTCCTTAATGAATTTCTAGATTTCAAAACTAATTCCTTGATTGACTACTAAATGGAAGCCCTAATTAGTATTCGTATCACCTACTAACGAAGCCGTTAGAATTCGATTAAACAACCAAAGTATATCTTAGGACAAGCGCCTAATCAATAAATTCAAGTTTAACCTAAAATCCGTGATAATATCAAAGCAATTCGTGAAGCCACAAAACTGTCCAAAATTAAATTCAATCATAAATAATAAAATCCCAACTCAATTCAATCAAAAAGCATCAAAAGAATTAAGTAAAACTTCATCAATATTCAATCACGTGATCTAAATATTGAATTGTTAAAAGTAATGAATTCAAAATTGGAAATTAGCTTAAAACCGGGGATTTGTGTAGATTATGAACTCGGAACTTGTCTTGAAATCATTCCCCGGACTGAATCGAAGCTTAGGCGGCCATCGCGGTCTCCATCTTTGTTCTTTCTAAATCTTGAAAACTTCGTTAAGAAAAGAATGTAGAGTAGATCTATTTATAAAGGTTTTCCTAACTTCTCGAATCCTAATAGAATAATAATAAATAAATAAAAATCCTAATTAAAATAGGAGATAATTATCTCTCTCTAATAATTAATAAAATATAAAGATAAGATAATTTGAATATATCTTTAAATATCTTGAGAATTGTTGATAGTCATCCATTCAAATTTTAATTCTTCCTCTAAAAGACGTCTTCGTAATAATTGATGACTAAGAATAAGTCTTTTAGCCAAATTCTACTTAATCTTTGACTTTCCACCACTATCATCAAAACAAACATAAATTCCACAAATTAGCTTGATATCTAATCAAAAAGTAAGAGAATTAAATATAATAATTATGAAAATTTATGACTTATCAAATTCCCCCACACTTAAATTCCTCAAGCAAACTACTAAACATAATTTCTGTAAAAATTATTCAGTTTACTATTCAACAAGTCTATCCTTCAAGAACATGTTATGTAAAGAATAAAAGGACTCATAGTTGCCTCATCAATTATCTTTATGCATAAATAAAGAGAAGTCAATCTAGAAAAACTCATATCCATTCAATACTTGCTCAATCATAAAATTTCTCCGAGGTGTAGTGTGTGTTCCAATTTTGACTTATCATTCAATCAACAGACTTCCCCTCTCAACAACTCAATACAACAGTAACTCAATCAATCATAATTCATAACAACTAATCACAATTACCCTTAAGAATCTCAAGTTTGGTGCCACTTTTAGTTAGTACTCATAATCAATTTTTGTGGTTTCGTCTACTTTCACATATTAACTTAAATTACCCATGTAGCGAGTTCCACTTCGGCAGCTCCCGGATCACAAGGACCTTAGGGTACCGGGCATTAAGTTCCCATCGAAGTGATTCTCGAGTAGTCAAATCAAATTTTCTTTTCTTTATTAAAATCAATTTATATTGGTGGCATTTTTTTTCTCAAAATCCTTCCAAGCAACTACGACAGTCATCACAAACCCCAAATGATCTAATACCATCAACTAAGTGTTTCAAGAGTGATCCATCAATCAAACAACTCATCAAAACTAGATGTGCGCAAATAATCAGAGATTTCCTATAATCAAGCTAGTATCAAACGTCAACAAATTTTACCAAATCAACCATCAAGATCTTAGCATTCTGATAATTAGAAAATATCATAGGCAGAGTAAATCAAACTTCATAATCACTCATCAATATATCTTCTCGGGTAAGCTAAAAGTTTTGAAAATGATTTAAAATTTGAGAAAATAACAAAAAATAAAATAAAATAAAATAAAAAAGAAAAACAAAAAGCGAAGAAATTTTTTTTTATAGAATAACAAAAACAAAACAAAAGACGGAAAAAAAAAATAATAATAAAAATGTTCTTCCCCCACACTTGAATGCAACATTGTCCTCAATGTAAAACAAATATATAGATATAAGACAAAATAAAACAAGAGAAGGGAAAAGAAACAGCCTGGTGGTATCGGATGTAGGAGACAGATTGAAGATGGAGCTCCTCCACCGTTTGCTCCTGAAAACCTTCATAAAATTTCCTTCCTTGTGAATTGTTGAATTCACAAGTTGCTAATATTTTCCTTGAAATACTATGAAGAAAAAAAATGATCACCACATGCAAATATAAGACATAATTTTAAAACAGAAGGAAATTCATGAATGGGAAGACATTTCTTAATTATGTGATCAGTACATATACGCCACATGTATGAATCATCCCAAAAATAAAATTTAGATTTCCTCCTTAACTTATTAACTTGATGTTTACTAAAATGTGCATTGGAAACTAGAAAATTAACAATATCTGCATATGTCCACCAAATTACATTCTTATTATTATGTAACAATTTAAGAAACTTATTTTCTTGACCAGGTTCAAGGTTATTACCAATGAGAATAGGCAGTTTGTCTCTGTCTTCTAAATAAGCATAATTAAGATTGTTTGGTAAAGGTATAAACTCTAATGTGGGTGGTTCCTGAATGAATGGAAGCATCCTAGTGGATTTTATCTCAGTAACATTGTTAACATGTGCTCCAAAACAATCATCATCCATAGAATCAACATGATCAACGGAATCAATAGAATCAACATAATCATTATCGTTAATAACATCAATTGAATCAATAGAATCTAAATGAGGAACTTCCTCATTCTGAACACATTTCAAGTAATCTTCAATTTCAAAACATGCATGACATTTATTAGATCCAAGAGAACAATGAGAGCAATCAATGGTATCATCTATTCCAACAAAATCGGAAAGTAAATCAATGCACACATAATCATCATAAGAATCATTAGATGACAAATCTAACATATTTACTTCAAGATTTGGTGCATGATTTGAAGAAAATGGTTCGGAAGAACTTACTGGATCATGTAACTCTTCCTCACTTCCCAACATAACAACACTAACATTACCTTTTGGGTTTTGAATCGGTTGAGATGACAACTGTTCAAAACCTTGACTTTGCACCTCATTAAGACTAGTAACAAGCTGACTAATTTGTGTTTGCAATTCTTGAATACTTGAATCTGTTCTCTGTTGAAATTGAAGACTGTTTGTTGCAAATTGTTTAACTAAATCTTCTAGACTAGTATCGTTATTGAATTCTTGTTGTTGTGGTTGTTGTCCCCTAGCATGTTCACATCTATAGTTTATGTCATCCCTCCATCCAAAATCATAAGTTGATGAATATGGATCATACCTTTGAGGACAATGCTCTGTAGGATGCATATATGATGCACATATACCACAAAGAGTGGTAGAAAATTGTGTTTACCTCTGTTCCCATGCAAATCGTCTTACCCAATATGTTAATTCATCAAATTTTCTCTCCATTCTTTGATTAGTTTTTGATGAACTGCACAAAGTTAAGATAACACCCAAGGATACAAATAACAAATGCAAACATACTAAAAATTAACAAAAATTACTAAAAATAAAATAAAAAATACTTGAAAATTTGAAAACGTGATCAAAACGATGGAATTTGGCCAAACAAAGGATTGGTTCACTGCCTATGGCAGTGATTTTTGCTCCCCACAACCCAAAACCTTTGGATAACAAAAATCAGCATAATCGGAAATAAAATTTTTACCGGAACATTGCGTGAATAGTAAAATAAACCGAAATTTTCAAATTTCTACCTAAACACAGAACAAAAACGCGAATAAAATATTTCAAACAACTAAAAACAAATAAAAGACAGATTCTTATTATGATTTAACGATTATGGCTTCCCCGGCAACGGCGCCAAAATCTTGGTGGGGTTTTAGAATTACACGATTGTCGTCAAATCGGCCAAGATTAATTCAATTAAATCAATGAGCAGTTTAGGGTGTTCACCGAGTCGTTTCCCTAAGAAACCTAATCGTAATCAATTAATAAGAGAATAGAAAACAATAAAAGAGGGATTTTTAGATTGGGAAATTGTAGAAAACAATTAACTAATAAGAAAACGCAAGTATCGGATTTAAATATTTCAGTCCTAGGGTAATGATTCAATTTAAGTTCCTCCTCATTCCTTAATGAATTTCCAGATTTCAAAACTAATTCCTTGATTGACTACTAAATGGAAGCCCTAATTAGTATTCGTATCACCTACTAACGAAGCCGTTAGAATTCGATTAAACAACCAAAGTATATCCTAGGACAAGCGCCTAATCAATAAATTCAAGTTTAACCTAAAATCCGTGATAATATCAAAGCAATTCGTGAAGCCACAAAACTGTCCAAAATTAAATTCAATCATAAATAATAAAATCCCAACTCAATTCAATCAAAAAGCATCAAAAGAATTAAGTAAAACTTCATCAATATTCAATCACGCGATCTAAATATTGAATTGTTGATAACATCAAATATGATCATGATTTGAGATATAAATTGTGCATGATTTGTGATAATAATTGTATTAAATTGAGATAAATTGATTGATTTTGGGTTTAATTGAAAATATTCTGTTTCGGGTAACTTCTGGGGCGAATTGGTGAAACAAAGATAAATTCAGAGGCAAAAGTGCAACATTCTGGAAATGTGCTACGCCCGTGGAAGATGTCTTACGCCCGTATTTGAGTAAACGCCCGTTGCCCTTTTGTGCATAACGCCCGTATCGGATTAAACGCTCGTTGCCCTGTGTGCATTACGCCCGTATGAATTAACCGTCTTCCTTACGCCCGTGGCACTCTGGATCAAATGCCCGTAAGGAGTAACCGCTTACGCCCGTATAGCAGAGAGGGCTACGCCCGTAAGGATGCTCCGTCCCAATAATTTTTTTATGTAAAATGACGATTTTGCCCCTGGTTTAGTAGATCTATAAATACTAGAATTTTTAGCTTTATTTAGATTGCCTTGTATTAAGGTTGGATTATGCTGAATTGTTAAGACATTGTAAAGGTTTGGTAGAACTTAGAGAGAGATCTATACTTTGATTTTCCAATTTTCTTAGAGATTACTCTCTACTTGTTGTAGTATTGAGTATCTTGGGATTAATTTGGTAGATTTGCCTCGATCCGTAAGGAAATTTACTGAATATATTCTAGGGTATTTGGGCTACACAAATTGAAGATCCAAATTGAAGAATCAAAGAAGAATCAAGAGAAGGAGTTGAAGAGGAAGAAGGTTTAATGTCTATGTTTCACTTTCCCCTTTTCTTCTATTTTTCCTTGTTATTCTTTGTAATTAGTTAACCAACCTTAGGAATTCTCATTTCTACATTTCTTATAGGTAGATTTGGTTGGTTTTATTTTACAAATTACTTGAGATATTGTGATGTTCTTGGATTGAATGATTGTGGTTTTATTGATTCAAATTGCAATTTCATTGATGACTTTAGATCTGAATTTTATCTTTAGCACAAGTCTTGATGTGGGATTGTGGTTTCGGATTAACACTAATTGTTAGGCCGGAACCGGGATATACGATTAGTGCCAAGTTGATGTGATTAATTTCCTATTCATGGACCGGAACCATGATGATTGATGGGAGATTTGATCTTGTCAACATTCAAGTGTTCTTAATCTAGGAATTTCTTGCCACGAACCGTATGGAAGAGATTCTACTTTAGACTTGATTTTGGTGGAGCTATGATACTAGATCCAAGATTATCCTATACTTGGTATTTTGTATCCTCTTATCTCACCTATATTTTACAAAGAATTCCTCCCAACCTTTTTACTTGCTTTATTCCTTACATTGTTCTTTACTTTGCTTTCTAGGATTTAGAATTCAATATTATCATTCTTGATATTGGTTGATTTACTTGTTGAATGATCCTTATTCACAAATCATATTCATAATTAGTTTGATTATATTTTCCACACTAGAATTTAATAGAAGTCTTAGGGAAAAACGATTTTTATAAATTTAAAATCTGAATACTACCATATTTACTAAACTATTTCGATAGGTGCTCTGCCTAATTGAGTTATTTTATTAGTGACAAACTTATTTTAATCTTAAGATTCTTATTATGTTTAGTATTATTTATTCGATTATTTTTATTATTTTTATTATTTATATATAACTCAAATACCACATCAGATTTTTTGGCGCCGTTGCCGGGGAATCCTATTAATTTTCGTGATGTTTTTCCTCTAAGTTCGTTTGTAATTTTTGGGAAAAAAATTCATCAACGGTGTGAAATTTATAACGAATTAATTTTGATATGATTTGTTTTATGATATAATTCTCAAGTAACTTTTACTTTTCATGTCTAATTCTTAGAATATCTTTTATTCTTTGATAGATCTTAGATATTTGCTTGATCGATTTTATTTCATTTAGTTTAGTTGTTTTCGATTTCATTTGTTTCTTATTTCTAGTTGAGTAGTTTAATTTTGATTCTTTGATTTTTCTTATTCTTACTTTAGTAGTTTTCTTTTGTTACTTGTATTTTGTTTCTCTTGCTTTCATATTGATTCATTTTCTTAGAATTGTTTTTGTTTAGATTATAGATTTTTGGATTTAGATCTTAGGTTAGATGATTTAGTATAATGATTTTTAGGTTTAGTTAGTATTTTGGTTAGTTTAGATCCCTTAGGTAAACTTTTACTTAGAGATTTTGGTTAGATATATCTTAGATATTTGAGATTTAGGTTAACTTTAGTTGATTTAGATTAGATAGCTTAGTTAGTTTAGTGCTTTAGATTAGGTTAACTTTTGATTCTTTAGATCCTTACTCTTAGAATAACTTAGATCTTAGGTTTAACATCTTAGTTTGATCTTTAGTTGAGAATTGTTAGATCTAATTGTTTTTCCTAATCTCTAACTTGACTTAGTTTGTTCTAATCCTTCTAACTTTCTCTAATTAGATTCTTAGGTATGGTTAGTATAAGATCCAACTAGTTTTCTAACTTGATTCTTTCTTGATTGATTTCTATTTCATGTTATTAGATGTATTTTCATGCTTTCATTTCATGATTCTTGGTAGTTGTTATAGATATTATCTTGATTCTTAGGTATTATGTTTAGAGTAGTTTAGTTTACTTCTCTTTTTAATCTTAGTTTCATTACTTGTCATTTACTTGTTTTTCATCTTCATTAGTTGTCTTACATTTCTTAGTTAGTTTTGCATGATCTTGTCATTTCATCTTCATTCCTTTATTTTCTTTAAGTGCTTTTTAGTTTAGTTAGTATTCTAATAATATCTTCAATTCATGAAGAATATTATCTAGATACTTACTTTTGTTAGGAATTGATGTTATATGTTTTTCTTGTTTTCTATCTTTTATATGTTAGCCTTACTTTGCATTTGATAAAAGTTTTGGTATAGCTTTGCTTTTAATTTCTTCTTTTGAAATTTTTGTTAGATTTTGCATGTATTAAATTTTTCAACAAATGGTCACCATTGATTTTTATAGATTTGCATCTTTAGGATTTTATTTAGTATTCTTTTAATTCTTTAGATAATAATATAGAATAGTTCTTTTTATTGAAAAGTAAGCATTCTTAGAAACTAATTCTAAGAAATGCTAGTTTAGTGACCAACATTTCTAGTTTAGTTATTTAATTCACTTCACTAGCTTTGTTACTTTTCATTTTCAGATTTCAGTATATTTGTTCTTGCATATGATTTCGTTAGTTTAAATTCTTTGCTTTTCTTTGCAATTGATTTAATATAATTGGAAGAGTATGTATATGATGTATTGTCTATACTTGATTTTTCATTAGCTAGATTTAGGCATTTTTGCTATATAGATTTCATGATCTTCATGTTATTTATATAGATTACACGATTAGTTAGGTGTTAAAATGAATTGTATAACTTACTGTAGTACTTTGCATGATTTGCATGGTATTTGTTGATTCCACATTAGTTCTGCATGATTCTATTATGTATAGTATAATGTGTATGTTGCATGAACAGTAGATGTACTCTCATGAGTTGCACTTTTTCTTTGTACGACTTTGTATGCTTTTGTATATAAACTAGTTGCATATTTACTTGTTAGTGGAATTTGCTTTTTGCATTTTGTCTTAATTACAGTTTGCATGGTTTCTATAGTTTGCATGGCCTATATATATATATATGTATGTATTATTAATTGCAACATTTTCCAGTAGTTCTTTTTGCATGAACTTTACTATAGGAATAGATGCATATATATTAAGTATCCTCATTTTCCAGTAGGGAGAAGTTTGTTCTTTATATTCTTTGATCTTGCTTGATTAATTTAATTAGAAAATGCATGAGTTTCCTTGTTTTTCTAGGTTTACATTTTTCCAGTAGAGTAACATTTAGTTTCCTTGTAAATAGTTTTTGCATGGTATTGCAATTAGAGCATTAGATACATTAGTTGTATTTAATCTCATTTCTTTTGTTTTCCAATTCCAGTAGCTAGGTGTTGATATTTATACTTTTTGTACACTGCATTTCAATGAAATTTTCGGACAGTGCAGTGGCAGATTTTATTTACATCACTGCTGCCTTGATTTTAATCCAGAAGTTTATTGCATGTTTGATTTTGTTCTGTTTTTGATGAAATTTTTGTGCAGTCCAGTAGCATTTTGTATGCCTCATTGCTGCTGAATTTTAAATCCAGCAGTTGTTACATATTTTGTTCTGTTTTTGTCAAATTTCAGTGAGTCTTCTTCACTGTTTTTTGTTGTAATGTGCCCAGAATTTTGTGAGTTGCAATCTGTTTTAGTCATTCTAAAAATTCCAGCAAGCATTCTCCTCTGTTTTGCAGAGAAAACCAGTAGCTATAAAGGTTAATTCCTCTGTTTTATTCAAAATTCCAGTAGCTAATTATTGTATATCTCTGTATTTTCCTCTGTTTTGCATAATTCCAGAACTGAATTTTTATTTCCCCTGTTTTTTCCCCTGTTCTTTCTATCCGAGAGCATGCCAAATTTTCTTTTCATTTTCACTTCTTCAAATTAATTTCCAGAATTCATTTCTTATCCATTTCTTTTCCTTTTCTATTTAATCTTGCATGCTCATTAAATCTTTTCATTTCCTTCTCCCTTTTTTATTTCTTTCAACCTTCTTTCTATTTTATACATTTCATTCCATACTTATTTATCATTCTTTTATTCTTTCATTCTTTTTCTTCTTTCTTTCATTCAATTAATTTAATTCATTTTCTTTTCCTTATTTTTGATTAGATTAGCATTATTTAATAATCTTATATTTTATTTCCTTTTATCCTTACTAATCTCTCTTTTCTTGTTTTGTAGGTATTGTGATTTCTTTCTTTAGTTTTTCTTGTTTTTTTGTTTTCTTTACTAGATCGTTTGTAGTAGGACATTTTTAATCTTGTAATTTCTTTCTTTCTTTGTTTTGTTCTATTCTATCTTTCTTGATTGTTTGTTGAAGGTAAAACAGGAATCAATAGGCTTCGCTACAAAACCTGGAAATGCAAGTGGGACAATTGTCCAGGCAATTTTCAGAACGAGCAAAAATGATTACTCCCTAACAAAGCACCGAACAAAATTCCATCGAATAAATCAAAAGATGAGGTTGTTAGGGAGGACAAAGCGAGCCTTATAAAAGTCATTGAAGAAGGAAGAAGCTCCTAAGAAAGGAACAAAATAAGTTCCAAGCATGCTTGCTCGGAAACAAGATTTGTCTTTCTTCCTTTTCCTTTTACCGCTTTTATCGAGTCATACTTGGTTTTTGGCGTTCAATATTTGTTTATATCGCTTTCTTAGTTCCCGGATGATCCGGATAGGGTTTATTTGTTTTATTTATTTGCTTTTTAGTTGCTTTTTTTTATTTTTACTTGGTTTTTGTACTATTTGATTTACTTGGATTTTTATGATTATCTTTTGTGTTCATAGTTTACTTTCCCGTTTTGAATATAATTTTCTTGTTTTTATTTTTCTAGTTTTTTTTTTTTTCACACTTATTCCCGTTTTTAATTTATAGTTTTTTCGCACTTATTTATTTTTCAAATAAGTTTGGGGGGTATTAGGCTTTTACACCGAGGACAGTGTAATTTTCGAGTTGTGGGGTAGGTGCACACATCGATGTTATCTCGTTTTATCTCAAAATGCCAAAAATTTTCAAATTTTTCAAAATAATTAGTTTACTTGAAAAGATTGTTTTGTGAACTTTTTGTGGGAATTTGATTTGCTTAGCCGATGATATAAACTATGTGTTGATTGTTAAAAGTCTCGAGATTTGATTTGTTTCATCTCGTTGATACTTGGTACGAGCATGATTATAGAAAAAATCCTGAAAATTTCTTTTGACATAGCTATTTTTGGTTGTTTGTTCTGATTAGTGGACTACTTTTGGACAACTTATTTGAATAGTATTAAGTCTTTTGGGAATGGAAATGACTTGAATTTTCACTTGAAAAATTCTTTGAGAGACTTGCCACACTTTTTAATTTTCGTTGATAAATTGTTGAATAAAAGGTCATTTGCATGTATCCTTTGCTACTTGAAGCACCACTTCTTATGGGAATTGAATGCCTGGTGCCCTAAGGTCCTCGGGATCTGGGAGTCATTGGAGTGGAACTCGCTACAAGGGTAGTTAAAGTTGATATTGTTAAGGAAACAATAAAAACCTTGAATAAAAAAAAAAACCAATTGAATAAAATTCTACTTTTGAATAAGTGGCTTGTTTCTTGAGATTTGATTGTGATTATCTCTCGTTGTTGAAGTTTTTGATCGACCAAACCACTATTTGGATAGTTGCTTTGAAAGAAAGTTTGCCATTTGGATCATCAATTGAGATAGAGCACACACTTCACTCGGGATGATTTTATGATCGTTTTTCGTATTTAAGTTGAAAATGTTTTGTTCAAATTGAGTTTTCTTGACTTAGACATAAGACATTTGATGAGGCATGAAAGTAAATCTTCCTTTAGCAATTTGTTGATGAGATCTTTGAAGAGTAAACTAGTCTATGTTGAAATTTTTGAGAAAATTCATGCACATCTTAAATAAATTGAATTTGCTTTTTGAGCTTTTTGATGTTAGTTTGTTTCTTCTTAAACTTCTTCTATTTTGATTTGCTTGAGGACAAGCAAAGTTTAAGTTGTGGGGTATTTGATAACATCAAATATGATCATGATTTGAGATATAAATTGTGCATGATTTGTGATAATAATTGTATTAAATTGAGATAAATTGATTGATTTTGGGTTTAATTGCAAATATTCGCTTCGGGTAACTTCGGGGCGAATTGGTGAAAAAAGATAAATTCAGAGGCAAAAGTGCAACATTCTGGAAATGTGCTACGCCCGTGGAAGATGTCTTACGCCCGTATTTGAGTAAATGCCCGTTGCCCTTTTGTGCATAACGCCCGTATCGGATTAAACGCCCGTTGCCCTGTGTGCATTACGCCCGTATGAATTAACCGTCTTCCTTACGCCCGTGGCACTCTGGATCAAACGCCCGTAAGGAGTAACCGCTCTAAACGCCCGTATAGCAGAGAGGGCTACGCCCGTAAGGATGCTCTGTCCAGAATATTTTTTATGTAAAATGACGATTTTGCCCCTGGTTTAGTAGATCTATAAATACTAGAATTTTTAGCTTTATTTAGATTGCCTTGTATTAAGGTTGGATTATGATGAATTGTTAAGACATTGTAAAGGTTTGGTAGAACTTAGAGAGAGATCTATACTTTGATTTTCCAATTTTCTTAGAGATTACTCTCTACTTGTTGTAGTATTGAGTATCTTGGGATTAATTTGGTAGATTTGCCTCGATCCGTAAGGAAATTTACTGAATATATTCTAGGGTATTTGGGCTACACAAATTGAAGATCCAAATTGAAGAATCAAAGAAGAATCAAGAGAAGGAGTTGAAGAGGAAGAAGGTTTAATGTCTATGTTTCACTTTCCCCTTTTCTTCTATTTTTCCTTGTTATTCTTTGTAATTAGTTAACCAACCGTAGGAATTCTCATTTCTACATTTCTTATAGGTAGATTTGGTTGGTTTTATTTTACAAATTACTTGAGATATTGTGATGTTCTTGGATTGAATGATTGTGGTTTTATTGATTCAAATTGCAATTTCATTGATGACTTTAGATCTGGATTTTATCTTTAGCACAAGTCTTGATGTGAGATTGTGGTTTCGGATTAACACTAATTGTTAGGCCGGAACCAGGATATACGATTAGTGCCAAGTTGATGTGATTAATTTCCTATTGATGGACCGGAACCAGGATGATTGATGGGAGATTTGATCTTGTCAACATTCAAGTGTTCTTAATCTAGGAATTTCTTGCCACGAACCGTATGGAAGAGATTCTACTTTAGACTTGATTTTGGTGGAGCTATGATACTAGATCCAAGATTATCCTATACTTGGTATTTTGTATCCTCTTATCTCACCTATATTTTACAAAGAATTCCTCCCAACCTTTTTACTTGCTTTATTCCTTACATTGTTCTTTACTTTGCTTTCTAGGATTTAGAATTCAATCTTATCATTCTTGATATTGGTTGATTTACTTGTTGAATGATCCTTATTCACAAATCATATTCATAATTAGTTTGATTATATTTTCCACACTAGAATTTAATAGAAGTCTTAGGGAAAAACGATTTTTATAAATTTAAAATCTGAATACTACCATATATTCTAAACTATTTCGATAGGTGCTCTGCCTAATTGAGTTATTTTATTAGTGACAAACTTATTTTAATCTTAAGATTCTTATTATTTTTAGTATTATTTATTCGATTATTTATATTATTTTTATTATTTATATATAACTCAAATAACACATCAATTGTTAAAAGTAATGAATTCAAAATTGGAAATTAACTTAAAACTCGGGATTTGTGTAGATCATGAACTCGGAACTTGTCTTGAAATCATTCCCCGGACTGAATCGAAGCTTAGGCGGCCATCGCGGTCTCCATCTTTGTTCTTTCTAAATCTTGAAAACTTCGTTAAGAAAAGAATGTAGAGTGGATCTATTTATAAAGGTTTTCCTAACTTCTCGGAATCCTAATAGAATAATAATAAATAAATAAAAATCCTAATTAAAATAGGAGATAATTATCTCTCTCTAATAATTAATAAAATATAAAGATAAGATAATTTGAATATATCTTTAAATATCTTGGGAATTGTTGATAGTCATCTATTCAAATTTTAATTCTTCCTCTAAAAGACGTCTTCGTAATAATTGATGACTAAGAATAAGTCTTTTAGCCAAATTCTGCTTAATCTTTGACTTTCCACCACTATCATCAAAACAAACATAAATTCCACAAATTAGCTTGATATCTAATCAAAAAGTAAGAGAATTAAATATAATAATTATGAAAATTTATGACTTATCAGTGTGCTCGTTTTATCTCAATTTGCAAATATTTTCAAAAAATTGCTTAAATTTTTCGAATTTTTCAAAATGATTAGTTTACTTGAAAAGATTATTTTGTGAACTTTGTTTAGAAATTTTATTTGCTTAGCCGATGATAGATATCGGTTGTTGATTGTTGAAAGTTTCGAGATTTGATTTAGTTCATTTTGTTGATACTTGATATGAGCACGATTATAGGAAATTCCTGAAACTCTTTTGACACAGCTATTCTTGTTGGTTGTTCTGATTAGTGGAATACTTTTGGACAGTTTATTTGAATAATATTAAGTCTTTTGGGAATGAAAATAACTTGCGTTTTCACGTGAAAATTCTTTGAGAGACTTGCCACACTTTTAATTTTCGTTGAATAAATTGTTGAGTAAAAGGTTGTTTTGCATGTATCCTTTGCTACTTGAGCACCACTTCTTATGGGAATTGAATGCCTGGTCCCCTAAGGTCCTCGGGATCCGGGAGTCATCGGAGTGGAACTCATTACAAGGGTAGTTAAAGTTGATATTGTTAAGCAAACAATAAAAACCTTGAATAAAAGAGAATACATTGAATAAAAAATTTTACTTTTGAATAAGTGGCTTGTTTCTTGAGATTTGATTGTGATTATGTCTCGTTGTTGAAGTTTTCGATCGACCGAACCACTATTTGAGTAATTTTCTTTGAAAGGAAATTTGCTATTTGGATCACTAATTGAGATAGAGCACACACTTCACTCAAGATGCTTTTATGATTTGAAAATGATTTGTTCAATTTTGTATTTCTTGATTTAAACATGAAAACACTTGATGAGGCATAGAAGTGAATCATTCCTTAAACACTTTGCTTATAAGATCTTTGAAAAGTAAACTAGTTAGTTTGAAATTCTTTGAGAAAACATTTATGCACTTTCTATTAAATGATTTGTTTGATTCAAATTCCATCTTTGATTTGCTTGAGGACAAGCAAAGGTTAAGTTGTGGGGTATTATGATAACGCTAAATTTGATAATGTTTTGGAAGGATAATTGTGCATAATTGTTGAGGATTATTGTATTAAATTGATATAAACTGATGATTTTGGGTTTAATTGCAAATATTCTATTTTAAGTTACTTTTGGGACTGAATTGAATAAAAAGCACAAAAGAAGGACTAAATATGCAATTTCCGGAAAGATATTCAAATCCAGTCCAGCAACACGTGCTCGGACCGAACACGACCATCAAGAAGGTCGAACACGCCCGCCAAGCTTTAGAACACGTGCTCGGATAAAGAACACGCCCAGACGGAAGGAAGAACACGGCCGTCATAACACACGCTCGGTGATAAACCATCACTAAGCCCGTGTTGCATATAATACCGAGCCCGTGTTGGTGCTCTGTTCCGAGATTTTAGAGAATTTTGTGTAAAATTACTATTTTACCCCTGTTTTGGTTATCTATAATTATTGAGATTTTTACCATTATTTAGAGGTTGGATAGAGGTTTGATTAGGCAGAATAGCTAAGTAATTGTAAAGGTTTGGTAGAACTTAGAGAGAGATCTACACTTTGATTTTCCAATTATATTAGAGATTACTCTATACTTGTTGTAGTATTGAGAATCTTGGGATTAATTTGGTAGGTTTGCCTCGATCCGTAAGGAAATTTACTGAATATATTCTAGGGTATTTGGGCTACACAAATTGAAGATCCAAGTTGAAGAAGCAAAGAAGAATCAAGAGAAGGAGTTGAAGAGGAAGAAGGTTTAATGTCTATGTTTCACTTTCCACTTTTCTTCTATTATTCCTTGTTATTCTTTGTAATTAGTTAACCAACCTTAGGAGTTCTCATTTCTACATTTCTTATAGGTAGATTTGGTTGGTTTTATTTTACAAATTACTTGAGATATTGTGATGTTCTTGGATTGAATGATTGTGGTTTTATTAATTCGAATTGCAATTTCATTGATGACTTTAGATCTGAATTTTATCTTTAGTACAAGCTTTGATTTGAGATTGTGGTTTCGGATTAACACTAATTGTTAGGCCGGAACCAGGATATACGATTAGTGCCAAGTTGATGTGATTAGTTTCCTATTGATGGACCGGAACCAGGATGATTGATGGGAGATTTGATCTTGTCAACATTCAAGTGTTCTTAATCAAGGAATTTCTTGCCACGATCCGTATGGAAGAGATTCTACTTTAGACTTGAATTTGGTGGAGCTATGATACTAGATCCAAGATTATCCTATACTTGGTTTTTTGTATCCTCTTATCTCACCTATATTTTACTAAGAATTCCTCCCAACCTTTTTACTTGCTTTATTCCTTACATTGTTCTTTACTTTGCTTTCTAGGATTTAGAATTCAATCTTATCATTCTTGATATTGGTTGATTTACTTGTTGAATGATCCTTATTCACAAATCATATTCATAATTAGTTTGATTATATTTTCCACACTAGAATTTAATAGAAGTCTTAGGGAAAAACGATTTTTATAAATTTAAAATCCGAATACCACCTTATTTACTAAACTATTTCGATAGGTGCTCTGCCTAGTTGAGTTTATTTTATTAGTGACAAAGCTATTTTAATCTTAGAGATTCCTATTATTTTTAGTATTATTTATTCGATTATTTATATTATTTTTATATATATATAACTCACACATAAGGTAGTCACTACTATAGACTGTATTTTACTTTCACATATCTCGAGGGGTATTCCGGTATATATCACTAGGGTTTTTGCACGTCTCGCTAGAGACTATTCTATAGATGTCTGGAAGAAAACTTTAGGGATGGGACCATTTATTACGAGAGTAGCTCGATATTTTGGTATCGATTTTGAGCGAGCTAATCTTAGGCCGGATAGTATTTCTACTCTTCCGGTAGATAGGCGGGTTCTTGTTCATATGAGAATGCTTAGGAGGGAAGGAAATGATTATGTTGTCATTCGTCCACGAGTTGTAGCACATCCCCCTCACCCCGTACCTGTACCCGAGCCCGAGCCTAAGTCCGAGGTTCAAAGAGAGCCACTTCCACCGCCGGTTGCTCCCGTTCCACCGATTCCAGAGCCTCATATTTACGTACCACGGACGCCGTTCGAGCGGTATATCATAGAGAGGATGGACCAGGAGGCCGCCGTTCAGCAGGCTCGATACGAGGAGACTCGAGTTGCTCTTCATGATATTTGTGTCACATTATCTTAGATAACACAGCAGACGACACGACAACAGACCGACTTCAGTAACATGTTCGAGGAGTTCCGAGCGGCTTCGGCTAGTCCGGTTATCCACCGTTCACTACCACCTCCGGAGGATTAGTATCTTTACCGCTTTCTGTCTTTATTTTATTTTTGTCTTTAATTTAGTGTTTAAGTGGTCGGCTTGTATTTATTAAGTTGTTTCTTCTTTTATAAAATATTTCTTTTCTTTTATTTTCTTTGTTTTCTTTTATTTTATTTCCTTATTTTTTTGCTCTCACTTCTATGCTTTAATTAAAGTGTGGGGTATACATCGAGGACAGTGTAAATTCTAAAGTGGGGTAGAGAAGCATGTGCTTTTAAGTGTGAAATATCTCTCTTTTTGTGCTAATTGTCCCTTTTTCTATGCAAAATTTTTCGAAAAAAATAATTTTTCAATATTTTCAAATTCTTGATTTACTTGAGAAGATTAATTGATGAATTATGTAGTGTGATTTACTTCGCCGATGATAGATAATAATTGTTGAAATGTTATGATTTCGAGATGTAATTTGTCACTATTTCATTGATGCTTGATACTAGCCGGTTATAGGAAACTTTCCGAATGATTTTGAGCACATCTTATTTTTGATAAATTGTTTGATTAGTAAACTACTTTTGGACACTTGGTCAATGGTATGAAATCTCTTGGATTTTGTGATAGCTTGCATGATTACTTGATAGACTCTTGAGAAACATGCCACTAATTGTTTACTTTTTGCTAGAAAAAAAAAAGTCTCTGCATGTGTCCTTTGATTACTCAAGAAATACTCCGAGGGGAATTTAATACCCGGTGCCCTAAGGTTTTCGAACTGGGAGCCACCGGAGTAGATCTCGTTAAAAGGGTAATTGAGGTTGACATTGTTAAGAAACTCAAGTTACAAAACCACTTTTATTCGAATAAATATATAGATATATAATAAATAAATATATTTATTCGAATAAAAGTGGTTTTGTAACTTGAGTTTCTTAAAAGTAATTGTGTTTAGTTGTTGTGACTTTCATTTGATTAAAACTATTGTGGATTGAGTTGCTTTGAGAGGAAATTTATTGATTGAATGATGAATCGGAATAAGAAACACACACACACACCTCGGGAAAATTCTATAGCTAGGTTGGTAGTTGAGATTGATTTGAATTTTTCAAATTCCTACTTGAAATTGTGCATGAAATGATTAGTGAGGCACTTTGAAATATTTCACTCTATACTTTCAAAAAGAGATCTTTGAAAAGTAAATTGAATAATTTGAATTGTTTGAGAAATTGAAATACCCTTTATTTTTGATAAAACTATTCGATTTACATTTTAGTGTTATAATTCTTTCCAAGCTTTCATTGCATATTTGCTTGAGGACAAGCAAAGCTTAAGTGTGGGGTTATATGATAACACGAAAATGTATAACTTTCTTAGGGGTATTTTAGGTATTATTTTGGTATAAATTGATTATAATTGCATAGAAATATCCTTAATAGTGTTTACTTTATTGCAGAAACTAGTTTGGGACTCAATTGCATTAAAAGTACAAAAAGAAGGACCAAAGATGTAATTTCAGCACAACACGGGTGCAAAACGCCCGTGTCGCGTATCACCAACACGGGAGGCAACATGGTCGAAACACGGGTGCAACACGCCCGTGTTGAGCCAAATTTCCAGATTACTAATTTACCCCTGTTTTGGTTATCTATAAATATTGGGATTTTTACAATTATTTAGAGGTTGGATTAGGCTGAATAGCTAAGTAATTGTAAAGGTTTGGTAGAACTTAGAGAGAGATTTATACTTTGATTTTCTAATTTTCTTAGAGATTACTCTCTACTTGTTGTAGTATTGAGTATCTTGGGATTAATTTGGTAGGTTTGCCTCGATCCGTAAGGAAATTTACTGAATATATTCTAGGGTATTTGGGCTACACAAATTGAAGATCCAAGTTGAAGAAGCAAAGAAGAATCAAGAGAAGGAGTTGAAGAGGAAGAAGGTTTAATGTCTATGTTTCACTTTCCCCTTTTCTTCTTTTATTCCTTGTTATTCTTTGTTATTCTTTGGTGGAGCTATGATACTAGATCCAAGATTATCCTATTCATGGTATTTTGTATCCTCTTATCTCACCTATATTTTACTAAGAATTCCTCCCAACCTTTTTACTTGCTTTATTCCTTACATTGTTCTTTAATTTGCTTTCTAGGATATAGACTTCAATCTTATCATTCTTGATAATGGTTGGTTTACTTGTTAAATGATTCTTATTCACAAATCATATTCATAATTAATTTGATTATATTTTCCACACTAGAATTTAATAGAAGTCTTAGGGAAAAATGATTTTTATAAATTTAAAATCCGAATACTACTATATTTACTAAACTATTTTGATAGGTGCTCTGCCTAGTTGAGTTTATTTTATTTGTGCCAATCCTATTTTAATCTTTGAGATTCCTATTATTTTTAGTATTATTTATTTAATTATTTATTAATTTCATATACATTAAACCACACATCAATACTGTTTGTGATTATCATTGTGATTATTATCGCTTTATGCTTTCAACTTAGTTTCTTATTCAATTTATGCCTTGACACATTGGTTTGCATCTAGCTGAGCATATAATTGGAATAATTAATTAATTGATGGTTTGTTAAGGAGACCCGGCCATAGGAGAATTAATGAATTGTCGGATTATGTGTAATAATTTGCATTGACCATAATGAGGTTAGGCAGCCTAATAATCTCGAGTTAGTAATCAATGCAAATCTTAAGATTAACTTATTAAATTCACGACTTAATAATTAATCTAAAAAGGTTTAGGATTACTTGCAACGACCCGTATTGAGGTAATCACATTAGATAACTTGGGTACGGTAATAAAGTTAATATTAATCACAATTGCCTTAGATATCGCTTGAAGCTACATCTTCGAATATGGTCATTCTAATTGAATCATCGAACTGAATAAGAATCCTAAACCATATCTGTTTCAATTCTATTTATGTTCTAGCAACTATCTCATGAATTGATTCTTATCCTAGGGTTAACTTTGTTAATAAATTCTTGTCATATCTAATAATTGCTTATAACTGTTGTCAACGTCTTTGGGTCTATACGATATTTTATAAATTTAAAATCGCCGATGCTTCCATGTTACTATCTGCATACGATAGGTACTCTGCCTTATATTTCGGTTATTTAAGTGACAACCTATTTGTTTTGCTTGAATTAATCTCAATCATAATCTATGCTAAAAATATAGTAACCAAAATTCACATCGATTTTTGGCGTTGTTGTCGGGGATTCAAAATTCAAAAAATTTTTAGAATTCCCGATCAAAATTTTAGAAGTTTTATGATTTGATAAAGGTAGTAATTATTCTTTATGACATAATTTGATTAAGGTAAGTAAACTCGATCCTTCTAAGTATAGGATTTCCTTAAATTTTTAATTTAAGATTATCTATATTTAATTAAAGATAGGAATATCTAAATTTTAGAAAATACATTCTAGAATCATACTAGGAGTTATTCTGGATATCACCCCAGAGAGCTTTCATAAAATTTAAAAACCCCATAAAAAATTATATATTCTAAAAATCTATAAAAATTTAAATATCCTAAAAAACTTATAAAAATCTAAAAAATTCTTAAAAACCCTAAATTCTAAAGCCTTGGAAAATTTATTACTAACTCTTATTCTTTGCTTTTGATAGGAAGATGACTTCGACTACTACAAGCAAGTTGGGAGATATGTTTGATAACCCGGAACAGCTAATTCGCAAGGCTAGGGCAAAGAGGAAATTGGAATTATCTAATAAGGATAAGGATGAGGATAATAAGTATGTCACTAAAAGTTTTGACCATTCTAAAAATGAACATTCATGCTTGTCTCATTTTTCCATCAAATGAGAAGGAATATGAAGAAAGATATGTGGCATTTTTAGACAGGACAAATAGCGCAAGGTCGTAGGATTGATTGGGGGACTTTCTTTCGCTAGGAATAGAAACCGATATAAGGAGAATGATGTGTGTTCGTCCTTATGCTCGCATTTTTATGGTAGATGAGCCTATCTATGCCCCAGCTGGCACGAGAGAGTTAGATTTCGTCTTAATTATTTGAAATATAATATGAGTACTAAAGAGTTTGGTGTGCATTTAGGAATTTAGACTCAAGAAGTAGTTACATCATGTATTTATCATAGTGCAGTAAGAGAATTATCGGACAATACATCAATGTATTGGGATCATATTAGAGCCACTCGGAAAGAGTATAATGCAGATACAACAAGAGTTTCAAATATTCATCTAAGCCTTCGTTAGTTTTTCGTTATTTCCTTTGTTTCATTTTTGGATTCTTTCTTTCTTTTTGCAAATAAGTATATCGATGATTTATTCTTTACATTCTTTAAAGAGTATTATTTGGTATTTTGGCGTAATTCATGACTACTCTGTTTTATTAGAAGACTGGATGCTCCAGTTTAGGGTTTTCATGAATAGCATCTGGATGTTCCAGATAGGACTATGTGCTATAAATTGTTTGAATTGCTGGATGTTCCGGACAAATATTTTTCTAGATAGATATTGAGTGTTATGAAATTATTGTGAATGCATGCAGATAGTATCTATTGTATCTATTGATTTCATCTACAAGTTGTATCTATTGTTGAGGATACTTGTCATTATAATCAAAGTCATTATGGATAAACTGCAATCAATTGACCATACAGGTAACTTGAGTAGGATATTCTTTCATTATAGGAATATTATTGAGAAGACATGGTAATGTTCTTCTACTTTTGAGGCTTCTAAAAGCTTTATAGGGATTTATTCTTGAAAGACTTTTGAGTTACTCTATAAATCTCATGATCTATATTTCTCCAAAATATTTAGTATTAATTTATCCTTTGCTATTCTCTCTTTTTCAATTGTTTATCATTTGATAAAAAGGTACTAAATAACATCACCATTTTATTATGAGAATTTCTTAGGTAATTTTGTGATATGACTTTGAAGGACTGATAACTCAATTTTATATCATATTTTTATACATTAATTGTGTTCAATTCGAGTTAATTATGGAGTTAATTGGACTTAATTAAATGGAAATTACACAAATTCTTTCTGTTTTCAATTTCGGAAGTTTCAGGGACCAAAATTGAAGAAATGAAGAAATCGGGGACTAAATTGCAATTTTTTCTCAACATGGGTGTGTTGAAGAAGCTCAACACGGGCTTGGGGCGTGTTGAAGATGCTCAACACGGTCGTATGGGGCGTGTTGGGGACACGCGACACGGGCGTGTTGAAGGCGGAATGACCTTTTTCAATGTCCCACATGGAAATTTTACCTCTTTTCACCTCTATTTCACTCCTATATATAGATACACTCTCTCGGTTGTTGAAACACACCAGAATCACTCGGAACAGGAGCATTTCCGAGTTCCTAGCCAATAGGAATTTCGTGATAAGCTCCAAGTAGAGTTTTTAGTTTTCATTATTTTTCTTTCTTCTCGAGTGTAGGGGTTGAACCTCGACCGTAAGGAATATCCCTATAGTTTAGTTGAGAGGAAGTGATCTCTCGAAGATCTCTAGAGAGCCGGATAAGGATCCGGAGTACGAGTCTCGGCGAGGGTCCGGAGGATTAAGCCATCCGTGGAAGACGAGTGAGAGCAACACGACAACTTTCTCTTTCCTTTTCTTTTCATTCTTGTATTTCTTTTCCTTTATATGTTATGATTCTATGTCCTAAGATTCTGTTTATTTTGATTGATTGATTAATGATTTATAGATTTCCGGAAAGGATATGTTTTAATATACATTATGAATTGCTTATTGTTTTACGCTTTCGATTTGATTCTCGTATTGAGTTTATGCCATGAAACTTAGGTTGATGCATGATACTACAATAGTTAATTAAATTGACGATTTGTTAATGAATCTCGACCGTAGGAGATTAAATGAGTTGCCAGATTAGGACTAATAACTTACAACGACCGTACCGAGGTTAGGCATCCTAATAATCTTGGGTTTGGAATTAATGCAAATCTTAAGGTTATGTTATTAAATTGACGCCTTAATAACTAATCTAAAAAGTTTAGGATTACTTACAACGACCAGTATTGAGGTAATCATTCTAGATAACTCGGGTATGTTAGTAAGATAATTCGAATTCATAATTGCCTTAGATCTGCTTGCAAGCTACACATTCGAACACTGTTCAACTTAATTAATCATACGTACTTCATTAGATATCTTAGTCAATTATTTTCCATTCTTGTTTTAAATATTCTTTAAACAACATATCCGAATCGAATGGACACATAGGACTAATTCTATGAACCTTAAAGTTTTTCATAATTGGTAGAAACTAACCAGCCGTCACCAACGTTCCCGAGGATACAATATTTATAAATTTAAAATTCTGGTACTCCCGTGTTACTATCTGCATGCGATTGATACTCTTCCTTAGTTGTGTTTGATTTTGTGACACTGTTTTGTGAGATTATTTGCCTTATTTGATATTCATTTTTACTCACTTAAAACATACACCAGATTTTTGGCGTCGTTGCCGGGGATGCTAAAATTCATAATATTTTTAAAATTCCCGATCAAAATTTTAGAAACTTTACGATTTGGTAACGGTAGTATCTATCCTAAGTATACGGTTTCCTAAATTATTAATTTTTGAAATTATCTAGAATTAAATAATTAAGGTCATCTAGTTTTAGAAAATTCATTCTAAAACCATGCTAGGAAAAACTCTAGAGATTATCTAGGGTCGTTATAATAAATAAAAAAAAATTAAAAAATTAAGAAATTTTAAAAAATTTTTTTTTAAAAAAGTACAAAATTATTTTCGAACTCTTTTTCCTGTGCCTTCTTCTTATCCTATTGAAACATCATGCCTAATCTATCTTTAGTATTATCATAAACTAAATTTTTTTGACTTCATCGTGCGAGGATCCACCTGAATTGAAACCGAAAGGGCTTGCCATACCACCTTTGCTATGGATTCCTAAGATGAAGGTAAGAACTTCCTTGATTATGATTGCACTCTAAATGAGAAACGAAAGGAAGTTGCAACTGAATGCACTCAAGAGGTACAAAAGAGCTCATATACGTTCTAATGTTTTTTTTGAATAGTTGTCATAGTTATATTATTTTCTTAACATGATAAGAGAGTTTAAGGGAGTTTATAGATGATTTCCTATTATTGATATACGTTCATGCATTGTTTGTGAAATCTAGAATCTATGTTTTAAAGATGCATAAAAACGACTCATATGCTTAACTGGAAAAGATATTCCTTTTGTGTTCGATAAGGCATTTTTGCATGAATCTTATTAAAGGAATTCTTTCACTACTGCACCCATTATGACATCCCCGATTGAAATTGGCTATATGATATGTGATGTTAGTAATTATGCAGTAGAAGTTGTTTGAGGACAAGGATATGCTATGAATTTCCAAATGATATACTATTCTAGATGTTGTATATGCATTTGATATATTTGATCTTGTCTAACACTATTATGTACACTAATCACACCCTGCATTCACTTGTTGAATTATAATGCATTTTGTGTACATTGGATAGAAACCTTAAAAACTGAATGAATTTGATGAATATCATAAATTCAATGAGCTTTAAATGGAAAAATAGGATTTGGCATGATAGACAGTTTAAAGGAATTTCAACTTGAGGATAAAATGTTATTATATTCATATTTGAAAATGTTTTCGGGATGTTTTAAAGCTATTAGACAAACTCCTTCGTTATTAACAAGTCTCGCCATAGGAGCTTGTGAAGTAATGAATGAAGGTGAAACATCATTCAAAGTGAACAAACATAAGTTGAGATTTTACAGGGAATTGTTTGAGAAAATCGAACATGCGGTCACTTCCCGAGGAGGAAAGGCAGTCCAACTTAATAACAGTAAAGAAGCGCTTATAGGGAGGCAACCCTATGTTTTTATTTTCGTTGTTTTGTTTTGTTTTTCATGTTCTTGTTTTTCTTTGTTTGTCTTTAGTTTGTGTGTTTTATTTCAAAGGTGTCTTATGTGGTTTTTGGCGTAATTTATGTCTACTTTGTTTATTTAGAAACTGGATGCTCCATAATAAGATTTTCACGTTTATTTAAAAGACTGGATGTCTAGTTTAGGACTACTATGCTTACTTGAGTAGATTCTGGAAGTTCCAGACAGGTTCAAATGTGCTAAATGATCATGGCATGATAGAAACTGGATGTTCCAACATAGGGATTACATTGTTTAATTAAATATATGTTGGATGTTCCAAATAAGACATTGTTGTGTCAATTAATGTATTGAGTGGATAATGATTGTTCCAAGACAAATTTTACTGCACATAAATTGTTTGGAACACATTAGCTTTAAAAATGGTAGAATTCGATTGTGCATGTACACTACACGACCGTGTTCATGGGGAACTATGCAAACTTTGCTACTCATAGCTATTTATTACTCTATCCCTATTTATCTCTAAATTCACTCAACTCTCTTTTTCTATCTATGTATACATATAGTTGCTACCTTGCAGCTATGATACTGAATAGAGTTCATCCTCCAATTCCTATCTCGATTTATTCATTTCAAGTAGATCGGAACGTAGCTACTGAACGCTACAACTCATTTCCGAGAGGATTAGTACATCATGGCGGAAGAATTGATTGGGAGACCCTTACAATTCTTGAGTTAGATACACAGATGCATACTCTACCATACAACTGCAATTTTAATGCGAAAGAGCTACTTACGAGGTACTAGTATGTAAATCTTCCATACTTTTTGAGCATCATAAAAAGTCTATTTCTTTAAGGCTTGGTGGATATGATCATGATTTAAGTATGAAGAGAGTAGAATTGTCCTTAAAATCTATTTGGGACCATATCACCGTGTATCATTCTGTTCATCTTAGAAGGTCAAAAGCTTTTGTTTCTCATTCTTAGCTTCATTGTTTGCATGTTATGCTTGCATGCTATTAATAGAAAGGAGAATATCGAAGTAATTAATGTCATAGATATAAATAAGTTATCACATATTTTTAGACGTATTCTCGTGGACATAATTAGAATATTTGCTTTGAACCGCTAAGGAATATGCTACTAACACTCGTGAAGGTGTTTTGAGACATAACATCATTAGAGTTGCTAGATTTCTTGGTATTGATATCGCAATCGCAACTCTCAAGATCGAAAGCACATCTACTACACCTGTGACCATCATTACCCTCCGGAACATGGACAGACATACAAGTTGAGGGTATATGAATATCTACCGAGGATGAGGTTCCATCACCGCACCACCACACCGCCACATCATTTCGATTTCAGCAGCCACTGCAACTACTGGATACCTAGTTTTTCTTCTTTCTCTTTTTCTTGTTTTCTTTTTCGTTTTTGTTCTTTTTGCTTTGTTTTCTTGTTGGTGTTTTCTATTTTAGGATATTACTTAGCCTTGGGCATCTATCGATATCTGCTTTGTTTATTGTGCTAATAGATGTTTCGGATTAAGTGTGGGGTATTCGTTTTTCACCTACCTACAACACCGAGGACAGTGTTCATTTTAAGTGTGGGGTAGGGGGTGAATTTCTGTGGGCTTCTGTGGGCTCAATTTTGCTAGAATTTTTGAATTTTCTCGAATTTTATGGCAATTTTAAACTTTTTGGGATATCCGATAAACTTTTGAAGCATGATTTACTCCGCCTATGATAAAAACTACTTGTTTGATTGTAAGAATCTTGAGGATTGAGTTTGATTTATTCATAGAAACTTGATGCTAGTCTAGTTGTAGGAAATCCCTGTTATCTTGAGTACATCTATTTTGGCGAAATTGTTTGATTGATGGATCACTTTTGGACTTTTAGTTAAATAGTGTTAGACCATCTCGATGTTGTGATAGCTGTTATGGTGACTTGATAGGGGTTTGAGAAGCATGCCACTAGTTTATTTTTCTGTTATTTATTTTAATAAGGGTAGTTTGCAAATGTTCTTTGCTATTTAGGAATCACTCCTTAAGGGAATTGAATGTCCGGTGCCCTAAGGTCTTTGAGGTCTGGGAGCCACCGGAGTGAGACCTGCTACAAGGGTAGTTAAAGTTAACATGGTTAAGTAAACGTTTATACCCACCGCATTGAAAAAAAAAAAGAAAAAAAAAATATATGTTTGAAAAAAAAAAGTATATATATATAAAAAAAAAAGAGAAAGTAATAAGTGTGGCATTGCGACTTGATCCCTAGATGGTTAATTATAATTAGTCATTGTGACGCCCGAGTGATCAACATACTATCTTTCTACTAGTTTGAAGGGAAGTCTATTGTTTGGATGATGAGTCGATTAGAACACACACTACACCCAGGGAGATTCAATGATTATATGTGTGTTGATTTAATATGGATATTTTAAATTATTTCTTCTTGATTTGCACATGATACATTTGATGAGGCATTAGGAGTAATTCACTCTTTGATAGTCCATTCCGATTTTCCGAACAAGTTTGAATTGTTGAACACCTCCTGTGCTTAATTGATGAAGATGATTAGTTGAGGACAAGCAAAAGACTAAGTGTGGGGTATTTGATAACTCAATTTTATATCATATTTTTATACATTAATTGTGTTCAATTCGAGTTAATTATAGAGTTAATTGGACTTAATTAAATGGAAATTACACAAATTCTTTCTGTTTTCAATTTCGGAAGTTTCAGGGACCAAAATTGAAGAAATGAAGAAATCGGGGACTAAATTGTAATTTTTTCGCAACATCGGCGTGTTGAAGAAGCTCAACACGGGCTTGGGGCGTGTTGAAGATGCTCAACACGGTCGTTGGGGACACGCGACACGAGCGTGTTGAAGGCGGAATGATGTTTTTCAATGTCCCACATGGAAATTTTACCTCTTTTCACCTCTATTTCACTCCTATATATAGATACACTCCCCCAGTTGTTGAAACACACCAGAATTACTCAGAACAGGAGCATTTCCGAGTTCCTAGCTAATAGGAATTTCGTGATAAGCTCCAATCGAGTTTTTAGTTTTCATTATTTTTCTTTCTTCTCGAGTGTAGTGGTTGAACCTCGACCGTAAGGAATATCCCTATAGTTTAGTTGAGAGGAAGTGATCTCTGAAGATCTTTAGAGAGCCGAGATAAGGATCCGGAGTACGAGTCTCGGTGAGGTCCCGGAGGATTAAGCCCGTCATCCGGGGAAGCAGGTGAGAGCAACACGACAACTTTCTCTTTCCTTTTCTTTTCATTCTTGTATTTCTTTTCCTTTATATGTTATGATTCTGTGTCATAAGATTCTCTTTATTTTGATTGATTGATTAATGATTTATAGATTTCCGGAAAGGATATGTTTTAATATACATTATGAATTGCTTATTGTTTTACGCTTTCGATTTGATTCTCGTATTGAGTTTATGCCATGAAACTTAGGTTGATGCATGATACTACAATAGTTAATTAAATTGACGATTTGTTAATGAATCCCGACCGTAGGAGATTTAATGAGTTGCGATTAGGACTAATAACTTACGGCGATAAATCGAGGTTAGGCATCCTAATAATCTTGGGTTTGGAAATAATGAAAATCTTAAGGTTATGTTATTAAATTAACGCCTTAATAACTAATCTAAAAAGGTTTAGGATTACTTACAACGACCAGGATTGAGGTAATCATTCTAGACAACTCGGGTATGTTAGTAAGATAATTCAAATTCATAATTGCCTTAGATATGCTTGCAAGCTACACATTCGAACACTGTTCAACTTAATTAATCATACGTACTTCATTAGAGATCTTAGTAATTATTTTCCATTCTTGTTTTAAATATTCTTTAAATAACATATCCGAATCGAATGGACAGATAGGACTAATTCTCGCAACCTTAAAGTTTGTCATAATTGGTAGAAACTAACCACCATCACCAACGTTCCCGAGGATACGATATTTATAAATTTAAAATCGTGGTATTCCCGTGTTACTATCTCGCATGCGATAGGTACTCTGCCTTAGTTGTGTTTGATTTTGTGACACTGCTTTTGTGAGATTAATTGCCTTATTTAATATTCATTTTTACTCACTCAAAAAACACACCAAGGACGATATTCAGACATCAAGAATCATCATTAGATTCCCTGGTTCTTTTTCTTTCCCTTTTCCTTTCTCTTTTTTTTTTTTGGTTTTTTGTTTTTCCCTTGTTTTCGAATAAGTGTGGGTGTCTTCGAATGTTTCCGCTTGTCTCGAAATTTTTCAAATTCTTTTTGAAAAGAAAAAGTTTTTCAAAATCTATCTGGAATAAGTATTTTATGCGGAATGATTATTTACTCAACCTATGATATAAATTAACTAATTCAATGCTTATGTCTTTTGGAGATGATGAGAAATCTTTATAGAAGTTTGATACAAGTCCTTTTATAGGAAATTCCTGAAAGATTTTTTAGCACAAAAATTTGATTAAACTGTTTGATTGATAGATTATTTTCGGACACTTGAGGTCATAGCATGATATCTTTTGGAATGCATGATAGCTATTGTGGTTGCTTGAAAGAATTTGAGAAGATTGCCATTTGTTTTATGTTAGTTTATTTTTGGTAATAAGAGTCTGTTTGCATGTATCCTTTGCTACTTGAGAACCATTCCTGAAGGGAATTAAATGCCTGGTTCCCTAAGGTCTTTGAGCTACCGGATTGGGACTCGTTACAAGGGTAGTTAAAGTTGATATTGTTAAGCAACAACATTCTTAGTTTTATTATGAAAAAAAAAAAAAAGTTTAGATTATTTGGCATTCGACTTAGGTTCCTAGAGTGATTATGATGAGTTGTTGTGAACATATGAAGTTTGGAAGATTATTCTGTGTTTAAGTAATTTGCTTGAGGACAAGCAAAAGGTTAAGTGTGGGGTAATCGATATGTCGATTTATATCGTGTTTTTAAGGGGTAATTATGATTAAATATGTTTAATTTAAAGTCTAATTGCACTTAATTAAATGGAAATTACGCAAATTTGCTTTGTTTTATCTTTTTGGAAGTTTCAGGACTGAAATTGAAGAAATGAAGAAATCGAGGGACTAAAAGTGCAATTTTTGGAAAAAAGGTTCAATACGGGCGTGTTCCTGCCCGTGTTGCTGGCCTTGTTGAGCCGGCACGGCGTGTTTCCCTTGTGTTGCCGGGCGTGTTCTTGCCCGTGTTGCTGGCCGTGTTGAGGGCGTCCCACATCGAATTTTCACTGTTTTCAGCTCCTTTTCTACTCCTATAATTAGAGGTAGCAGCCAAGCCTTTGGAACACACCACCAACCCACCAAGAGTGCGAGAGAATTCGAGGGATTTTGAGTCTCCACTCCCGTGGATTCTCGGAAATTACCCTCGTAGTTAAATATTTTCTAGTTATTATATTTTTCTTCTTAGCTTAGGGTTTGAGCCTTGACCATAAGGGAGAGCTCTATAGCTTAGTTGAGAGGTGTGATTCTAGAAGATTTTGTGGGCAAGACAAGGAGGAAGGCTAGTAGGGTTCGAGAAGAATTGGAGGTCAAGTCCCGCCGGTCGAAGTAGTGACAACCAAACGACAACTTTTCTTTTCCCTCTTCTCAAGTCTATTATTTTTCGTTCTTTATTTACTATAACTCTGTCTCATGGGATTCTTTTATTATTAATGATACAATTAGAGCTTTTATTAATTTCCCGAGGGAGGGATACTGTTTGTGAATATCATTGTGATTATTATCGCTTTATGCTTTCAACTTAGTTTCTTATTCAATTTATGCCTTGACACATAGGTTTGCATCTAGCCAACCATAGGAGAATTAATGAATTGCCAGATTAGGTGTAATAACTTGCATCGACCATAATAAGGTTAGGCAACCTAATAATCTCAAGTTCATAATCAATGCAAATCTTAAGATTAACTTATTAAATTCATCGACTTAATAATTAATCTACAAAGGTTTAGGATTACTTGAGACGACCCGTATTGAGGTAATCACATTAGATAACTTGGGTACGGTAGTAAAGTTAATATTAATCACAATTGCCTTAGATCTCCTTAAAGCTACATCTTCGAATATGGTCATTTTAATTGAATCATCGAACGGAATAAGAATCCTAAACCATGTTTGTTTCAATTCTATTTATGTTCTAGCAACAATCTCTTGAATTGATTCTTATCCTAGGGTTAACTTTTGTTAATAAATTCTTGTCATATCTAATAATTGCTTATAACCGTTGTCAACGTCTTTGGGTCTATACGATATTTTATAAATGTAAAATCGTGGATGCTTCCATGTTACTATCTCGCATACGATAGGTACTCGCCTTAGAATTTGGTTATTTAAGTGACAACCTATTTGTTTTGCTTGAATTAATCTCAATCATAATCTATGCTAAAAATATAGTAACCAAAATTCACATCATAGCACAATTCCGGAATGTTACAATTTTGCCTCTCGAATTTATCTTTTTAAGCCAATTTGCCCCTTGGTTACCGAAATGTAAGATATACAATTAAACCCTTAATCAATCAATTTATCTCAATTTAATACAATAAAACTCACAAATCATGCACAATTTATATCCCAAAATATGATCATATTTGATGTTATCAAATACCCCACAACTTAAACCTTGCTTGTCCTCAAGCAAATCAAATAGGAGAGGTTTTAGAAAGAAACATACAAAAAAATCAAATAGATCAAATAGAAATTTCAACTTGATTTAAAAGTGCATGAAATTTCTCAAAGATTTCAAAATTAACTAGTTTACTTTCCTCGTTGAAGTGTGTGCTCTATCTCAATTGGTGATCGAAATAACAAATTTACTTTCAAAGAAAACTACTCAAATAGTGGTTCATCGATCAAAAACTTCAACAACAAGATATAATCACAATCAAATCTCAAGAAACAAGCCACTTATTCAACAACAAATTTTTATAATTTCTTTTTTCAAGGCTTTTATTGTTTTCTTAACAATATCAACTTTAACTACTCTTGTAGCTAGTTCCACTGATGACTCCCGGATCCCGAGGACCTTAGGGGCACGGACATTCAATTTCCATAAGGAGTGGTGCTCAAGTAGCAAAGGATACATGCAAAATAACCTTTTATTCAACGAATTTTAACAAAAATGTGGCAAGTATCTCAAAAAAATTTCAAGTGAAATTTCAAGTCGTTTCCATTCCCAAAAGACTTAATACTATTCAAATAAATTTTCCAAAAGTAGTTCACTAATCAAAACAACCAACCAAAAATAGCTATGTCAAAAGAATTTCAGGATTTTCCTATAATCATGCTCGTACCAAGTATCAACAAGATGAAACAAATCAAATCTCGAGACTTTCAACATTCAAAAACCGATATCTATCATTGGCTAAGCAAATCAAATTCCTAAACAAAGTTCACAAAATAATCTTTTCAAGTAAACTAATCATTTTGAAAAATTTGAAAAATTTGAAAAAAATTGGAAAAATTTGGAAATTGAGATAAAACGAGTGTACACACCTACCCCACAACTTGAAAATTACATTGTCCTCAGTGTAAAAAGCGAATACCCCATAACTTATTTTAAGAGAAAAATAAGAAAATAGGAAAAACTGTAGAAAATAGGTGCGGAAAAGAAAATACAAAAGACGACAAGTATAAGAAAAGCGAAAGTAAGATAAAGAAAATAAGAAGGATAAAACGAAGAAAAATAAATGGAAGCAAAATACGCAAAATCCAAATATAAGGAAAAGTTTCAAATAGTACAAATAAACCGAAAAACTAGAAATAAATGCAAAAGGAAGAACTAAACATGGAAAATAAAAAGAAACTAACTAAGAGTGCTCCTCGGCCCGAGGCGGTGATGAAGATGTCGGGGGTCCTCGGATATGTGAATCTGGAGTAGAGTGCATCGAGACATCCTCGTAGTGCCTCGAGCCACGGGCCGATGCCGGGCTGGGTTGTGGCTCAAGGAAATCAACGAAGGAGTTGTTCTTCTTTGTTGGATGATAGTCTAGTTTTTGCGGGTGTAAATGCTCTCGTATGTTGCCGGCAGTTGAAGAGAGTCGCGTTCGAATTTTTCGGGCTGATAACGAACCTCTCAAAAGTCGAAAGTTGTGTGAAAGCACGTGGTGGCACGAAGATGATGATGGTGATGATGTTGGTTGTGGAGGTA
>JAHSUH010001815.1:0-16200 GCA_025388415.1 Cynanchum wilfordii
AGTTGACCAACAACCAGTTTAGAAAATCTCCCCCCCGGAGGATCATTATGCTTTCAATGATCCTCAAGAACTATAAGAATGATGACTTTCCGGGACTCATTAACCATTGAGTTATGGGATATGTTATGTTACTATATATATATATATATATTGCTTAGGGTAAAGGATTTTTTTAACACCTTAAATATCTCGGAATACAAGTTTAGCATCCGAACTATTTTTATCGTCCTAGTGACACTCAATCTTTTAAAAACCCCCCGCAACCCCCCCTCCGTCCCCCCCCCCACTAGTCTAATATACTTTTCCGTCAAATTCCTTTTTCACTATGCTCTGGGCCAGGGGTTTGTCCGCCCCTTGTTTCCCGCGGTCCTTTTTTTTAAAATTTTTTATTTCTCAAATAAAAGATGATTTTAGGTGGGGAATAAAATTAATTTTTAATTAAAAAAATTAAAAATCCTTTACCCAAAAAAAAAAAAGCAGTTAAAAGAGTTGGGTGGTAAGGTGGTGTGGGCATTCAAAAAGGATTTTGAGGGAGCAAGGAGGAGGAGGAGGAGAAAGAAGAAAAACAGAAAGGGGAAGAGGAGGAGAGCAGAACAGTGAAAAGGGTGACTACACGTGGTCCTTTTTTTTTTAATTTTTTATTTCTCAAATAAAAGGTGATTTTAGGTGGGGAATAAAATTAATTTTTAATTAAAAAATTAAAAATCCTTTACCAGAAAAAAAGCAGTTAAAAGAATTGGTGGTAATGGTGGTGTGGGCATTCAGAAAGGATTTTGAGGGTGCAAGGAGGAGGAGGAGGAGAAGGAAGAAGAAGAAAAACATAAAGGGGAAGAGAAGGAGAGCAGAACGGTGAAAAGGGCATTGTTGGGGTTTTCTCTCTTCTTTTTAATGTTTGATTTCTTCTCCGGTGGTGATGGTCGTCGGAGAGGAGGTATCAATGATAATTTTTGCAGAGGCAAGCGGTGGAACCATCGGGGGAGGAGGACGAAGAGGAGGTTTTAGCGGTTCTTCTGGAGGATCTTCGCTTTCTTCCAGTAGATTGCAACCTTCTAATGTTGGTGTAGCTATCGCTATGACGGTCGTGGCTGGTCTTGTCTTGGCCGCCACCGTTGTCTACTCGCGTAGGTAAAAGGAGATAAAAGAAAACTTCATATTAAGATTTCTCTCTCTCTCTTTTTTCATTTTATTTTCTTCTTTTTTGGGTTTCCGTAAGAAATATTGGTTGTATGTTTCTTCCATTATTTTGTCAAATAAATATACATGAGTGTAAGATATACAATATGGTTACATAATCAAAAATATCTTCTAAGATATGTACAAAATCAAGAAAATATATCTATTCCTAAAATAAGGAGATTGCAAAATTAAGAGATTGTCTAATATCTAAAGAATATCATTTACATTTAACACTCCCCCGTAGTCGAAACGGGAGGTGGAAGAATGTTGAGACTATCTCGAAAATCATCAAACAGTTGTGACGGAAGACCTTTTGTAAAAATATTAGCGATTTGAAAACGAGAAGGGACATGAAGGACACGAACTTGACCTCGAGCGACCTTTTCGCGAACAAAATGAATATCCATTTCAATATGATTAGTGCGATGATGTTGAACGGGATTACCAGAGAGATAAATTGCACTAACATTGTCACAATAGACCAAGGTTGCCTTTGTGAGAGGACAATGGAGTTCTAAAAGAAGATTGCGGAGCCAACATGTTCCGAAAACAACATTGGTGACACTACGGTACTCGCTTCTGCACTAGACCGTGACAAAGTGGGTTGTCGTTTGGCGACCAAGAAATCAAATTATCACCAAGATAGACACAATAACCGGAAGTAGAACGATGAGTATCAGGACAACCACCCCAGTCGACATCAGTATAAGAAACAAGTGTAGAAATCGGTAAGGAATAGAGATGAAGACCAAAATCAAGAGTACCCTGAATATAGCGAATGATACGTTTCAAAGCAGCCATATATTGAGTACGGGGATCATGCATAAACAAACAAACTTGTTGAACAAGCATAGCAGATATTTGGGCCTGTAAAAGTGAGATATTGGAGAGCACCAGCAAGACTCCTGTATTTAGTAGGATCATGATACGAATTACTTGAGGAAGCACCGAGTTTTGTTTTGGTGTCCACGGGAGTAGGAGAAGGTTTGCAAGAAGTCATCTTAGCACGATCAATAATTTCATGAGCATATTTCTTCTGAGAGAGAAAAAGGCCCTTTGAGTGACGAGTAACAGAAATGCCCAGGAAAAAACCGAGAGTTCCTAAATCTTTCATAGCAAATTCGGAACCCAACTTGGCCATAATGGATTGGCGAAGAGAATCCGAGGAAGCTGTAAGAATGATGTCATCCACATAAAGAAGAAGATAAGCCAAATCATTGTCATGATGATAAATAAATAAAGAGTGATCACAAATACTATGAGTAAATCCAATAGTGGCAACAAAGTCAGCAAAACATTGGTACCAAGCACGGGGAGCCTGCTTTAGTCCATAAAGAGATTTCTTTAACAAACTAACATAGTCGGGATGGTGAGGGTCTCGAAAACCAGGAGGTTGATGCATGTAAACAGTTTCAGCAAGATTACCATGTAAAAATGGATTCTTTACATCAAATTGATGAATAGACCATGATTTAGAAACAACAATCTCGAGAACTATACGAATGGTGGCCGCTTTAACCACCGGGACCGAAAGTTTCTCCACAATCAATGCCACTCTGTTGCCGGCACCATTACCAACAAGACGAACTTTATGTCGTTCAATAGAGCCGCGATTTTTGTTTTATGCCGAAAATCCACAAACTTCGAATAATATTAGCGTTAGGTGGGCCGGGGCACCAAGTCCCACGTCTTATTTTCAATAAGAGCCTCATATTCGTCTTGCATAGCCATTTTCCAATTAGGATCATTCAAGGCATGGAAAGGATTAGTAGGTAAAGGAGAAATTGAGAAAGAAGAAGAAGAATGGAGATTAAATAGTTTGGTGGGTTTAAAGATACCATGTTGGGCCCTAGTGACCATTTGTGGAGAAAGAGGAGGATTGGCGGGCCTAACAGAGTGATCGAGAAGGTGAATGGAAATGGTGGGCCGACCCAATAGATGATGATGGAGTTGGGCGGTGGAAGTGGGCCTGGGGATGTGAGTCCAGGGAGAAGCCCCAAAGGAAGAGGAAGAAGACATCCGGGCTGGTGAGGGAGGAGCCGGGCCTGTCCGGTCCGTCTGTTGGTGGGCCTGCGCAGAAAATGATGAGGTGGCCCGGAAAGGTTGGGCCAGTGGATTTATTGTGGAGTTTTCATCAGTAGATGTGGGCTGGGCTGAAGCTATAGTACATGGACTAAAAGATGAAGAAAACGGAAAACACTTTTCATCAAATAAAACATGTCTAGAAATAATAATTTTTCTACGGGATAAGTCATAACACTTGTAACCCCGATGATTTTGGGATATCCCATAAAAACGCAGGGGAGGGAACGAGCTTGCAATTTATTTCGAGATGTAGATGGAATTAGAGGATAACAAAGACAACCAAAAATACGGAGATGTGAATAGGATGAAATTTTATTGTAGAGAAAAAATGTAGGTGTGTGAGAGGCAAGAGTTTTGGTAGGCGTGATGTTATGGAGATAAGTGGCCACGTAGAGAGCATGAGGCCATAGAGAGGATGGCACATGAGCATGATGGAGAAGAGTTCGAATAAGATTATTTATGGTACGAATTGTCCGTTCAGCTTTTCCGTTTTGAGAAGATGTATAAGGACATGAGAAGCGAAGGTGGATACCATTGGAGAGACAAAAATTATGTAAGACATAATTGTCGAATTCTTTTCCATTACCACATTGCAAGCATTTGATTTTTCTGTCAAATTGAGTTAAAATATACTGATGAAAATTAACAAAGAGAGAAGGAATGTGAGATTTATGAGCAACCGATGTGTTATTTGAGTTATATATAAATAATAAAAATAATATAAATAATCGAATAAATAGTACTAAAATAATAAGAGTCTCTATGATTAAAATAGGTTTGTCACTTAATAAAATAACTCAATTAGGCAAAGCACCTATCGAAATAGTTTAGTAAATAAGGTGATATTCAGATTTTAAATTTATAAAAATCGTTTTTCCCTAAGACTTCTATTAAATTCTAGTGTGGAAAATATAATCAAACTAATTATGAATATGATTTGTGAATAAGGATCATTCAACAAGTAAATCAACCAATATCAAGAATGATAAGATTGAATTCTAAATCCTAGAAAGCAAATTAAAAGCAAGTAAAGTAAAATCATGGATGAGAGAATATTGAATATTTGAAGAACTCACTAAACACATTAGAGAGAGTGGAGGATACACTTCACAACAAAATCAAGTTTCATGATTCAACTATTACAATTTCACCGAATCCGAGTCTAAAGATGAACTTCCTCAATACGTGTCGTTGAAAGAAATTCATACGTGAAGAACAACTCGAATATATTAGTAAGATCAAATCCCTACTAATCATCCAAGGTCCGGTACATCAATAGGAAGACAATCCAACTAACCTAGCACTAATCGTATATCCAAGGTCCGGCTTAACAATTAGTGTTAACCCGAACCACAAGATCGAATTAGGGCTCAACTCAAGATAAACAATCAAATCAAAGCCATAATTGAAATTGCAATTCAAGTTAATGAAATCATAACAATCAACTCACAATAGATCAATCCCATAGTGAAAGTATAACATGAAACCAACCACTTCTACTCTAAAGAAATGTAGGAGAAGAGAGTTCCTATTAGGTTGGTAAACTAGATTACAAGAATTATCAACAAAAATACTTGAAGAAGGTAAGAAAATAATTCCAAAACCAGTTGTCAATTGAATCCGGAAAGATCTCTTCACCTCAACTTTCTTCTTGAATCCTCTTCTTGCTCCTTGAAGCTTGAATGGTTGAAGTAGCTCAAAATCCTCTTGATCAAGTCACAAAACTCTACCTCATAGACCAAGGAGAGATTTCATAACCTAACTAGAAACATTTATCCACTAAAACAACCTAGGGAATTATCTAATCAAAGTTATTCAATCAAAGTAATAGAAATTTCCCCAAAGTCTATACCAAAATATATGAAATTGAAGAAAAACCCAATATAATATTCAATATCTAAAAACAATATGAGAAACTAATCCACAAGCCAACCCTAATACAACCCTAATCCCACCTAATCCAACCTCAAATATTGGTAAAAATCCCAATATTTATAGATAACCAAAACAAGGGGTAAAATAGTAATTTTACACAAAATTCTCTTAAATCTCGGAACAGAGCATCAACACGGGCTCAGTGTTATGCGCAACACGGGCTCAGTGACAGGCTTATCACTGAGCGCGTGTTCTTCTGGCCGTGTTATTCCTTCTTGCTGGCCGTGTTCTTGAACTGAGCGCGTGTTCAATGGCTTGGCAGGGCGTGTTCAATGGCTTGTAAGGGTGTGTTCTTGGACGGAGCGCGTGTTCCTGGACTGGTTGTGTAAAACTTTCCAGAAATTGCATATTTAGTCCCTAAACTTCGCTCTTTTGATCAATTGACTCCACAAACTTCCTGAAAACAGAAATATCACAATTAAGTGCACAATTAACATATTTATCTCAATTTACTCTAATAATCCTCAACAATTATGCACAAATACCCTTCCAAAACATTACCAAATTTAGCGTTATCATAATACCCCACAACTTAACATTTGCTTGTCCTCAAGCAAATCAAAGAAAGAATATGAACAAACAAATCGTTTAATAGAAAAGTGCATAAATGTTTTCTCAAAGAATTTCAAACTAACTAGTTTACTTTTCAAAGATCTCATAAACAAAGTGTTTAAAGAATGATTCACTTCTATGCCTCATCAAGTGTTTTCATGTTTAAATCAAGAAATACAAAATTGAACAAATCATTTTCAACTTAAATACGAAAAACGATCATAAAATCATCCCGAGTGCAGTGTGTGCTCTATCTCAATTAGTGATCCAAATAGCAAATTTCTTCCCGAAGCAAATTACTCAAATAGTGGTTCGGTCGATCGAAAACTTCAACAACGAGACATAATCACAATCAAATCTCAAGAAACAAGCCACTTATGCAAAAGTAAATTTTTATTCAATTTATTTTCTTTTATTCAAGGTTTTTATTGTTTGCTTAACAATATCAACTTTAACTACCCTTGTAACGAGTTCCACTCCGATGACTCCCGGATCCCGAGGACCTTAGGGCACCGGGCATTCAATTCCCATAAGAAGTGGTGCTCAAGTAGCAAAGGATACATGCAAAATAACCTTTTATTCAATAATTTATTCAACGAAAATTAAAAGTGTGGCAAGTATCTCAAAGAATTTTTCAAGTGAAAATGCAAGTTATTTCCATTCCCAAAAGACTTAATACTATTCAAATAAATGTCCAAAAGTAGTCCACTAATCAGAACAACCAACCAAAAATAGCTGTGTCAAAACAAGTTTCAGGAATTTCCTATAATCATGCTCGTTACCAAGTATCAACAAAATGAACTAAATCAAATCTCGAGACTTTCAACAATCAACAACCGATATCTATCATCGGCTAAGCAAATCAAATTCCAAAACAAAGTTCACAAAATAATCTTTTCAAGTAAACTAATCATTTTGAAAAATTTGAAAAATTAAGCAATTTTTTGAAAATATTAGCAAATTGAGATAAAACGAGCACACACCTACCCCACAACTTGAAAATTGCACTGTCCTCAGTGTAAAAGCTAATACCCCACAACTTATTTGAAAAATAAATAAGTGCGAGAAAACTATAAATACAAAACGGGAATAAGTGTGAAAAAACTAGAAAAATAAAAATAAGAAAATTATATTCAAAACGGGAAAGTAAACTATGAACACAAAAGATAATCATAAAAATCCAAATAAATCAAATAGTTCATAAACCAAGTAAAAATAAATAAAATCGACTAAAAAGTAAATAAATAAAACAAATAAACCCTATCCGGAAAATCCGGGAATTTAACATAACAAACAGGATAATAAAACCTATCTTTGGAACATCCAGCCACTAATAAAGCGATATAGACAAATATTAAACGCCAAAAACCAAGTATGACTCGATAAAAGCGGTAAAAGGAAAGGGAAGAAAGACAAATCTTGTTTCCGAGCAAGCATGCTTGGAACTTATTTTGTTCCTTTCTTAGGAGCTTCTTCCTTCTTCAATGACTTTTATAAGGCTCGCTTTGTCCTCCCTAACAACATCATCTTTCGATTCATTGAACGGAATTTTTTTCGGTGTGCTAGGGGAGTAATCATTTTTTGCTTGTTCCGAAAATTGCCTTGGACAATTGTCCCACTTGCATTTCCAGGTCTTGTAGCGAAGCCTATTGATTCCTGTTTTACCTTCAACAAACAATCAAGAAAAATAGAATAGAACAAAACAAAGAAAGAAAGAAATTACAAAATTCAAAATGTCCTACTACAAATGATCTAGTAAAGAAATTAAAAGAACAAGAAAAACAAGATAAATAAATCACATTACCTACAAAACAAGAAAAGAGAGATTAGAAAGGATAAAAGGATATAAAATATAAGATTATTAAATAATGCTAATCTAAAAAAAAAAAAAAGAAAAAGAAAATGAATTAAATTAATTAAATGAAAGAAAGAAGAAAAAGAAAAGAAAAAGAATGATAAATAAGTATGGAATGAAATGTATAAAATAGAAAGAAGGTTGAAAGAAATAAAAATGGAGAAGGAAATGAAAAGATTTAATAAGCATGCAAAAAGAATTTTAATAGAAAAGAAAAAGAAATGGATAAGAAATGAATTCTGGAAATTAATTTGAAGAAGTGAAAATGAAAAGAAAATTTTGGCATGCTCTCGGGTAGAAAGAACAGGGGAAAAAGCAGGGGAAATAAAAATTCCAGTTCTGGAATTTGTACAAAACAGAGGAAATACAGAGATACACAATAATTAGCTACTGAAATTTTGAATAAAACAGAGGAATTAATCAATATAGCTACTGGATTTCTTTTCAAAACAGAGGAAAACACATGCTGAAATTTTCAGAATGACCAAAACAAATTTCAACTCACAAATTTCTGGGCACTTTCATCAAAAATATTGAAGAAAACTCTCTGAAATTTTGCACAAAAACAAAACAAAACAATGTAACAACTGCTGGATTTAAAATTCAGCAGCAATGAGGCATACAAAATGCTACTGAACTGCACAAAAATTTCATCAAAAACAGTGTATAAAAGTAATTCATAAAGCTGCTGGAAAATAGAACAAAAAATGCTTATGCATTTGAATTTCTAATTTGACCATGCAAAATGTCTAAATGATAGAAGTGAAACATATATATACAAACTATATGCTATTCATGAAGAACAAAAGGAAATGCAATTACAAACAACTAACAAATCTATATACCATAATTTACAATATCATGCAAAAACTGAATTCACAAAAGATACCATACACTAACCTACTGGAAAAAATCATGCATTTGCTAACTAAATTAACCATGCAAAATCAAAGAACACAAAGAACAAACTTCTACCTACTGGAAATGAGGATACAATATATATATCAACTAATATAGTATACTGCATGCAAAAAGGACTACTGGACGAGATTTTTGAAAACAAAAGAAAATTCAGCATGCAAACAAGTACTGAATCTGGAAGAAATCTGCAATTTACCAAAACTGCACATATATACAATTATATATCAACTACTAGAAACTACAAGGTGCAATTAAAATACATACATATATGCCATGCAGAAACATGCAAAAATTACCTACTGTAAAAATCAAATCATGCAGTTCTATTCTATTAGAAAATATTAACCGATATGCCATGCAAATCATGCAAAGAGTTACAAAAAGTCATACAATTTATTCTAGCCATATAGCTAACATGTAATCTATCTAGATATCATGAAGATCATGCAAACTAATTATAACTAAAATACCTAAATCTAGCTAATGGAAAATCAAGTATAATAGACAAAACATCATATACATATTCATCCGAATATTTTGAATTAATTGCAAGAAAAACAAAGCATGCAAACTAACTAATTTATATGCAAAAACAATCAATACAAAATACTTGAAATCTGAAAATGAAATGTAACAAAACTAGTGAAGTGAATTTAATAACTAAACTAAAAATGTTGGTCACTAAACTAGCATTTCTTAGAATTAGTTTCTAAGAATGCTTACTTTTCAACAAGCTATACATTTTTATTAACCAAAGGATTCAAAGACTTCTATTAAATTCTAGTGTGGAAAATATAATCAAACTAATTATGAATATGATTTGTGAATAAGGATCATTCAACAAGTAAATCAACCAATATCAAGAATGATAAGATTGAATTCTAAATCCTAGAAAGCAAATTAAAAGCAAGTAAAGTAAAATCATGGATGAGAGAATATTGAATATTTGAAGAACTCACTAAACACATTAGAGAGAGTGGAGGATACACTTCACAACAAAATCAAGTTTCATGATTCAACTATTACAATTTCACCGAATCCGAGTCTAAAGATGAACTTCCTCAATACGTGTCGTTGAAAGAAATTCATACGTGAAGAACAACTCGAATATATTAGTAAGATCAAATCCCTACTAATCATCCAAGGTCCGGTACATCAATAGGAAGACAATCCAACTAACCTAGCACTAATCGTATATCCAAGGTCCAGCTTAACAATTAGTGTTAACCCGAACCACAAGATCGAATTAGGGCTCAACTCAAGATAAACAATCAAATCAAAGCCATAATTGAAATTGCAATTCAAGTTAATGAAATCATAACAATCAACTCACAATAGATCAATCCCATAGTGAAAGTATAACATGAAACCAACCACTTCTACTCTAAAGAAATGTAGGAGAAGAGAGTTCCTATTAGGTTGGTAAACTAGATTACAAGAATTATCAACAAAAATACTTGAAGAAGGTAAGAAAATAATTCCAAAACCAGTTGTCAATTGAATCGGAAAGATCTCTTCACCTCAACTTTCTTCTTGAATCCTCTTCTTGCTCCTTGAAGCTTGAATGGTTGAAGTAGCTCAAAATCCTCTTGATCAAGTCACAAAACTCTACCTCATAGACCAAGGAGAGATTTCATAACCTAACTAGAAACATTTATCCACTAAAACAACCTAGGGAATTATCTAATCAAAGTTATTCAATCAAAGTAATAGAAATTTCCCCAAAGTCTATACCAAAATATATGAAATTGAAGAAAAACCCAATATAATATTCAATATCTAAAAACAATATGAGAAACTAATCCACAAGCCAACCCTAATACAACCCTAATCCCACCTAATCCAACCTCAAATATTGGTAAAAATCCCAATATTTATAGATAACCAAAACAAGGGGTAAAATAGTAATTTTACACAAAATTCTCTTAAATCTCGGAACAGAGCATCAACACGGGCTCAGGTGTTATGCGCAACACGGCGCCGATGACAGGCTTATCACCGAGGCGCTTGTTCTTTCGGCCGTGTTATTCCTTCTTTCTGGCCGTGTTCTTGAACCGAGCGCGTGTTCAATGGCTTGTAAGGGTGTGTTCTCGGGCGCGCGTGTTCTGAGCTGGTTGTGTAAAACTTTCCGGAAATTGCATATTTAGTCCCTAAACTTCGCTCTTTTGATCAATTGACTCCACAAACTTCCCGAAAACGAAATATCACAATTAAGTGCACAATTAACATATTTATCTCAATTTACTCTAATAATCCTCAACAATTATGCACAAATACCCTTCCAAAACATTACCAAATTTAGCGTTATCAGCAACATAAAAAGTCCATAAGAAATTAGAAAAATCATCTAAAAACAACACGTAATAACGATGTCCCCCTGAACTAAGAATAGGTGATGTCCAAATATCACTATGCACGATGTCAAAAGGGAAAGAAGTAGAAGATAAAGAGTTGAAAAATGGTAATTTAACTTGTTTACCAAGAGGACAAGAATGACAAAAAAATTATTTTTGAGCTTAGTACAAGAAAGTAAATGTGATTGGCGAAGAGAGCGTAATATAGACGAGTTGGGATGACCGAGACGATGATGCCATATTTCCGGAGAGATAGCAGCAAAAGAAGAAGCGGACGATAAGGCGAAATGAAGAATGGAACTGAGAGGATAAAGTTGACCCGAACTATTACATCTCAGTAAAGGCATCCCTGTTTGAAAATGTTTAACAAAAAATCCAAAAGGATCAAACTCAATAGAAACATTATTATCAATAGTGAATTGGCGAACAAATATAAGATTTTTAATTAAATGAGGGGCATGTAAGACATTATTTAAAGAAAAATGAGAATGAGGGGTAGAAAACGAAAAATTTCCAGAGCCAAGAATTGGAATAGTATGGCCACTACCAACAGTAATTTTGTGATCATTGCTCAAATTGAAATAAGACGTAAGAGTACCTCCATTTGACGTCATGTGTGATGTGGCGTCGGTATCCATATACCATTGATTCGATGGAGGAGTAAGGGAAAGAGTATGCATTGCCTCTTGAATATCAGTTGGATCATAATGTGAAGAAGGCCCCGATGTAGAGACAGTATGGGCTTGAGGAGTTGTTTGGGCCATCGATGCGGAGGCGGTTGGGAGCGCAAAACGCCATTAAATTGCTTGGAAGGAGGCGGCCCAGTCCAAGGTGAAGTAGGGTATGGACATGGAGGTCCGGTCCAATGCTGCTACTGGGCCCAAGGAGGTTGGGAGGCCCAAGAAGAAAAATTGGGTTGAGTGGAATCAAATGCAACAGAACGTTGAGAATTTTGTTGCCAGTGTGTTCTGCCGCCGTCGCCGCCTCGCCCCTTGCCACTGTCGCCTCATCCTCGGCCGCCACTGCCGCGTTGGTTGCCGCCTCTACGTTGGTTACCACTGCCGCTGCCGCGGTGGTTGCCGCCACCCCTGAAATTTGGAAAATTCGAAAATTCACCAGAATTTGTAGCAAAAAACACAGACGTGTCTGAAGATTGGGCAGCCTTCTTTGCTCGTGTTGTTTCCTCTAAAACTAGCATTGAACGAGCTTTGTAGAAGGGAGGGAGAGTATCACCGTGATGAATTTGTGTACCTACAGTGGTATAAGCAGTTGTTAAACTCGAAACTAACTGAAGGACTAACCGTTCATTGGACACAGGAGCCCCAACGTTTGCCAGTTGATCCGCAAGAGACTTAAGGTGCCGACAGTAGGCGGAGGCATCATCGAAACTTTCCATTTGAACACTTGAGAATTCTTGCTCAAGATATAACGCCCGAGAGTTTTTATTATCGGAAAAAATGTCGCGCAACCAATTCCAAGCGGCTTCAGCGGTGGAGTCACGTTCAAGAATGGTATTAAGAAGATCTTCTGAAATGGTGCCATAAATCCATTGCAATACGATGGCATCAATGCGAGACCAAAGTGCAGGATCGGTGTCACGAAGAGATGATTCCGGTTGAGGAATGATGTGATCCACAACTTGATAGGCTCGGGCATGAATTTTAAACAACTCGACCATGTGATATACTGACCCTTTTCAATGTCAAGGGTAACTTTGATAAAATTGGTAATGTTTGGAACAACAAGAGTAGGATGAAGAAGACGTGTAGAGGATTTAGAATCACATTTTTTATCAACCATGGTTTTAAATCGAGAAAAGAGGAAAGGAAGAATTAATGAATTTCTTACCTAATGCTTTGATAACATGTAAGAAATATTGGTTGTATGTTTCTTCCATTATTTTGTCAAATAAATATACATGAGTGTAAGATATACAATATGGTTACATAATCAAAAATATCTTCTAAGATATGTACAAAATCAAGAAAATATATCTATTCCTAAAATAAGGAGATTGCAAAATCAAGAGATTGTCTAATATCTAAAGAATATCATTTACATTTAACAGTTTCTTCGAAATCACCTTCATCTGCATTTTCCCCCAATTCAATATTAAAAGCCATAGAAAACAGGAAAAAGTTTTCAATCTATAAGTAATTCCAGTTAGATGTTGATGCAAGAGAAACAACTCATGAAGGCACTGCGGCAGAGTCACACTTCATAAAAAAAAAAACGCGCGCAGTCATCCGGGTAGTGAAAAATGCCCCTGCCCGACGTAGTGAAAAAGGGATTTGACGGAAAAATTATTGACCTAACGGCCAGACCGGGCGAAAGGGCAAGTTCTGGACTTTTTAAAAGATTGAGTGTCGCTAGCGACAAAAATAGTTCATGTGCTAAACTTGGATTCTGGGGATATTTAAGGTGTTAAAAAAATCTTTTACCCTATTGCTTAATATGTATTTTTGCATATAATTGTAGTCAAATAATTATTACCGTAGTTTTTCTTCTATTTCTTTCTTCTTTTTTTAAATATTTATGACATTATCATGTAATTATATTTATTCTACATTTCAATTATATTAATCGACTTATTATTATCATTATTTTGTCCTTTCTCTTTTGTATTTTGTATATTTATTTTTTATTTTATATTTATGACATTATCCTATAAAAATATAAATGTTATTGGTACATCTTTCAATTATATTAGTCGATTCATTAATACCATTAATAAATGTAAAATACTTCTAATCGGTACAATATTATCATCCTCTTGTACTTTGACGTTAAAGCTCCAAATTGTTGTTACTTTCTTGTCAACATTCGTGTCACCATTTTTTTTTTAACAAATACAACATTTACTCTTCGCTCCAATATTTGCTTGTGATTAATTAAGATGTTTCAAGTAAAGTAAATCACATAAAGCTGTCACATAATCAAGCATTACTAAAGGCATTACTAAAGGCATAGTACCTATCGAATGCAAATAGTAATAAGGTAGCATCAAGATTTTACATTTATAGAATATTGTTTGTCCCTAAGAACGTGGTAAAAGCTTTTTAGTATCTACCCATTATGACAAAGTTCTGATTAATGAGAATTAATCCTAAGTATCAATTCAATTATATTAAGTGATGGGGAAAATAAAAGAAAACAAAAGATAGAAAGAAAGTAGAAGAATACAATATAGGAATTTCAATTAAACACCGATGAAACAATCAAAAAGACTAATATTCGAAGACACAACTTTAAAGTGTATCTAAGGAAATTATGAATTCACAATTATCTTACTACCGTACGTGAGTTATCTAAATTAATTACTTTGATAAGGTTCGTCACAAGTAAACCTAAATCTTTCAGGTTTGTTACTAAGTCATCAATTTAATAACTTACCCAAAGATCAACATGAATACCCAACTCAATATTATTAGAACATCCAACATATCATGGTCTGATCATGTCAATTATTCTAATCTCATTATCTATCCAAGGTCCAATCTAAATAACAAATTGTCAATTTAAAACCCTATTGAATTACATGCTCAATTAAGTCTAACCCTAATTATCACGGCATAATTTCAACAACAATTCAAATTAAAAGCATAAGACAAAAGAAAATAACAATGAAAATTCATTCAATATCTTTCTTAGGTATGTTACAAATAAAAACCATAGTTATTCATTCTAAAAGAAAGGAGAAGAAGAAGATTCCTAGTAAACAAAATTCTAACAAATATCCAACGTTCAGAGATACAAAATAAGAAGAAAAGGAAAGAGAAAGTTTGTCATATTGATGTTACTTCTTCTACGTTGCTTAATCTTTTAGATCTTCGGGATCCTCGCAATGAATGTCTTCTTCTTGATCTTCAAGAACTTCATCTAATCTATCTCTCACTATTCTATAGTGCTCTCCCTAACGGTTCGAGGTTCAATCAGTATTACAATAATTACAAGATAAATTTAATTAAGTTCTATAGAGAAATTACAATAGATCTTAAATAAGTACATAATTTCTTCCGATTCTATGAATTCTGCTCTCTCAAACATTGAGAAAGATGCCACTATATATAGGAGTGAGTTCAGGGGCTTTTCAGAAATTTCTACGGCTAAAAATCACCAGAATAGCGCATCTGCATGGAACACGACCGTGTTGAACCATGCAGACGGTCGTGTTTCATCTTCATTATAGGTGTGTTGCACAATACGTCTGTGTTGACCCATTTTGAATGTATACCGCCGTATTTGACTTCAATAAAGTCGTGTTCTTTATCTAAATTTTGCAATTAAGTCCCAATTTTGTTCATTTCTTCAATTTAGTCCCTGAAACTTTTCTTTAACCAAATAATGTAATTTAGTGTCATTCTCAGTCAATCAAGTCCAAATACTTTCAAAATCAACTCAAATTAAGCACAATTTACTCTTAAAAATATTATATAATTTGGCATTATCACAACTTCAATTGGCAACCTAACCAACTTGTTTCACAACTCAAAAGGTCTATCATATTATAAAATTGAGTTATGATGAAATACTTTGTTGTTCATCTCTTTTCAAATCAAAGTGTTCAACTTCAGTCACATTAAGTCCCCAATCCCATATTCAACATACTACTTTGTGTGATGTTGATATAGATTAAGACTATCATAAGCCTCATTAATCAACTTCTCCTTTTCATCCACAAACCTATGAGAAAATAGATATGCATTGACATTTGATTTAGCCATAGGCTAGTCTTGAAGTGTCATATTATAAACAAATCTCAAAGGTACCCATCTTTCTTGTTAGTGAATAATGCAAATTGAAACAAAATTAGGTAGTGTTTAGTAGTGTCCAATTTTATTAAATGGTAGTAATTGGTATTTCAAGTATTTATCAAGTAAAAATTAATTCAAAATATTTCAAGTTAGAGATCATTGAAATCTCTACCGGAATAAGTCTGCCACACTAAGTTTCAAGTATTTAATGTTAAAACATAACAAATAAGCGTAAAGTAAATAAGAATTCAAATTTTTTAAAATGATAAAATATTATAAAATAAATGAGAATGAGAGGAATAATGGTTATGGGATTTTGCTTATCCATTGTGATTGTGCAAAATTTTGCTAATATTCCAGCTAGAACATAATTTATGATTAAGATTTCCTACATAATCCTTAATTAATTGTAACCAAAACAAAGTGGATTAATATTCCTTTGTTTTTTTTAACTCTATCAATAAAGTATTAAGAACAATATATAAATCAAAATCTTGATTATTTTAAAGTTCAAATATCTTTGATTAAACAAACTCTTGGACTATATCCCAAAACCATATATTATATC
>JAHSUH010001818.1:0-105130 GCA_025388415.1 Cynanchum wilfordii
TTAAATTACTATTGTAGTATCATGCATCAACCTAAGTTTCATAGCATAAACTTGATATGAGAATCAAATCGAAAGCGTATAACAATAAGCAATTCATAATGTATATTAAAACTTATCCCTTCTCGGGAATATATAAATTATTAATCAATCAATGAAAATAAAGAGTATCTTAGGACACAGAATCATAACATATAAAGGAAAAGAAATGCAAGAACGAAAAGAAAAGGAAAGAGAAAGTTGTCGTGTTGCTCTCGCCCACTTGGGATCGGCTAATCCCCTCAAACCTCGCCGAGACTTGTGCTCCGGATCCTTATCTTGCTCTAAATATCTTCCTACCACTCCCCTCAACTAAACTATAGGGTATCCCTTATGGTTGAGGCTCAACCCTACACTGAGAAGAAAGAAAAATGAAAACCAATCTCGATTGGAGCTTATCACGAAATTCCTATTGGCTAGGAACTCGGAAATGCTTATTCCGAGTGATTCGGGTGTGTCAAAGCTTGCACATGATGCCTCTATTTATAGGGGTGAGTTGGGCTGGAAAACAAAAATTTTCCAATGTGGGACATTTACTAGGCCATAGCGGCACGGTGTGGCGCCCGTCGCGGCACGGTGCTGCGCATTGTGGCACGACACTTGTATGACACAGTGTTGCGCGTGTGTGGCACGATGTTGCACGCGTTACTCTTAAATTGCAATCTAGTCCCCGATTTCTTCCTTTCTTCATTTTTTGTCCCCGAAACTTCCGAAATCGAAAACAGAAAGAATTTGCGTAATTCCCATTCAATTAAGTCCAATTAACTCCATAATTAACTCAAATTGAACACAATTAATGTATAAAAATACGATATAAAATCGAGTTATCAGTTAGAATCGATTATAAGCCTTGTGTGCAACCTCGGAGAAGATTAAATCCTAATATGTGTGATGTAATGAAAAAGGAAGTGATTAAATTGTTAGATGCCGGACTTATCTACCCTATATCCGATAGTGAGTGGGTAAGCCCTGTACAGATAGTACCGAAAAGGGAGGAATTAAAGTTGTGAAAAATGAGCATAATGAATTAATTCCTACTAGAACTGTAATTGGCCACAGAGTTTGTATTGAGTATAGAAAATTGAATACCGCAACTCGAAAAGACCACTTCCCTCTTCCTTTTATTGACCAAATGTTAGAAAGGCTTTTTGGACATATTTTTATTACTTTTTAGATGGGTTTTCTGGTTACTTCCAAATTCCTATTGCGCCCGATGATCAGCATAAAACTACTTTTACATGTCCCTTTGGAACATTTGCATATAGAAGAATGCCCTTTGGATTATGTTATGCACCTGCTACATTCCAGAGATGCATGACTGCTATTTTTGAAGACATGTTAGGTGATTCTATGGAAGTATTTATGGATGACTTTTCTGTGTTTGGTGATTCTTTTATGACTTGCCAACGAAATTTGGAATGCATGCTTCAAAGATGTATAAAATTGAATCTAGTGCTTAATTGGGAGAAATGCCACTTTATGGTAAAAGAAGGAATTGTGCTTGGTCATAAAATTTATCGTTTAGGTATGGAAGTTGATAACTCAATTTTATATCGTGTTTTTATACATTAATTGTGTTCAATTCGAGTTAATTATGGAGTTAATTGGAATTAATTAATTGGAAATTACGCAAATTTGCTCCTTTTTCGATTTCAGAAGTTTCAGGGACCAAAATTGAAGAAATGAAGAAATCGGGGACTAAATTGCAATTTTTTTCTCAACATGGGCGTGTTGAAGAATCTCAACACGGTCTTGGGGGCGTGTTGGAGACACGCGACACGGGCGTGTTGAAGGCAGAATGACGTTTTTCAATGTCCCACATGGAAATTTTACCTCTTTTCACCTCTATTTCACTCCTATATATAGATGCACTCCCCGGTTGTTGAAGCACACCAGAATCACTTTCAGGCAGGAGCATTTCCGTGTTCCTAGCCAATAGGAATTTCGTGATAAGTTCTAGTCGAGTTTTTAGTTTTCATTTTTTCTTTCTTCTCGAGTGTAGGGTTGAGCCTCCACCATAAGGGATACCCTATAGTTTAGTTGAGGGGAGTGATAGTCGAAGATCTTCAGAGCCGGGATAAGGATCCGGAGTATGAGTCTCGGCAAGGTCTAGAGGATTAAGCCAGTCCGTGGAAGCGGTGAGAGTAACACGACAACTTTCTCTTTCCTTTTCTTTTCGTTCTTGTATTAGTTTTCCTTTATATGTTATGATTTTTGTGTCCTAAGATTCTCTTTATTTTGATTGATTGATTAATGATTTATATATTTTCCGGAAAGGATATGTTTTAATATACATTGTGAGTTGCTTATTGTTTTACGCTTTCGATTTAATTCTCATATTGAGTTTATGCCATGAAACTTAGGTTCATGCATGATACTACAATAGTTAATTGAATTGACGGGTTTGTTAATGAGTCCCCAGCATAGGAGATTTAAAAGATTGCCGATTAGGACTAATAACTTGTGGCCATCATACCGAGGTTAGGAAGCCTAATAATCTCGGGTTTGGAATCAATGCAAATCTTAAGATTATGTTGTTGAATTGACGCCTCAATAGCTAATCTAAAAAGGTTTAGGATTACTTGCAACCACCATATTGAGGTAATCATTCTAGATAACTCGGGTATGGTAGTAAGAGACATTCGAATTCATTATTTCCTTAGATCCGCTTGCAAGCTACACATTCGAACACCGTTCAACTTAATTAATCATACGTACTTCATTAGAGATCTTAGTTAATTATTTTCCATTCTTGTTTTAATTATTCTTTTACACGAACATATCTCGAATCGAATGGACACATAGGACTAATTCCTGAACCTTAAAGTTTGTCATAATTGATAGAAACTAACCAGTCGTCACCAACGTCCTGAGGATACGATATTTATAAATTTAAAATCGTGGTACTCTCGTGTTACTATCTGCATGCGATAGGTACTCTACCTTAGTTGTGTTTGATTATGTGACACCGTTTTGTGAGATTATTTGCTTTATATGATACTATATTTTACTCACTCAAAAACACACGAAGTAGATAAAGCTAAGATTGATGTTTTTCCATGCTACCTCCACCTAATTCGTTAAAGACAGCCAGAAGTTTCTTAGGTCACGTTGGTTTTTATAGAAGATTCATAAAAGACTTTTCTCTGGATTGCTAGACCTATGAATAATCTTTTAGGGAAAGATGTTCCTTTTGTGTTTGATGTGAAATGCATGAAAGCTTTTAATAAATGGGAAAGGGCTGGTAACCATCGCACCTATTATAACATCACCCGATTGGAACTTACCTTTTGAATTGATGTGTGATGCTAGTGATTATGCAAAGTAGGTTTTGTTTTAGGACAAAGGCATGATAAGAAGTTTCATGTGATATACTATGCTAGTAAAACTTTGACGAATGCTCAAGAGAATTACACTACTACAAGAAAGAATTGTTGGTTGTTGTGTATGTGATGAGCTATATTTATATATAATAATAATATAAATAATTGAATAAAATAGTACTAAAAATAATAGGAATTTAGTAAATAAAGGTAGTATTCAGATTTTAATATTTATAAAATCGTTTTTCCCAAGATGTCTATTAATTTTTAGTGTGGAAAATATAATTAAATCAATTATGAATATGATTTGGAAGTATGAATCAATCATTAAGTAATCCAACCTTTATCAAGAATGATAGGATTGAATTCTAATTTCCTAGAAAGCAAATTAAAAGAAAGCAAAGTAAAGAATATGGATGAGATAATATTGAATATTTGAAGAACTCACTAAAGACATTAGAGAGAGTGGATGATACACTTCACAATGAAATCAAGTATCATGAATCAACTATCACAATTTCACTAAATCCAAATTTCCTCAATACGTGTCGTTGAAAGAAATTCATACGTGAAGAACAACTCAAATATATTAGTAAGATTAGATCCCTACTAATCATCCAAGGTCCGATACATCAATAGGAAAATAACCAAACTAATCTAGCACTAATCGTATATCCAAGGTCCGACTTAACAATTAGTGTTAACCCGAACCACAAAATCGAATTAGGGCTCAACTCAAGATAGGAATTCAAATCAAAGCCATAATTGAAATTGCAATTCAAGCTAATAAAATAATAACAATCAACTCACAATAGATCAATCTCAAAGTGAAAGTATAACATGAAACCAACCACTTCTACCCTAAAGAAATGTAGAAGAAGAGAGTTCCTATTGGGTTGGTAAACTAGATTACAAGAAATATCATCAAAAGTAATAGAAAATAATTCCAAAACCAGTTGTCAATTGATACCGGAAAGATCTCTACACTTCAACTCCTCTCTTGAATCCTCTTCTTTCACATTGAAGCTTGAATGATTGAAGTAGATCCAAACACCTCTTGATTAGATTGCACAACTCTACCTTATAGACCGAGGAGAGATTACACAACCTAACTAAAGACAATTGTCACTAAAACAACCTAGGGATTTCTCTAATTGAAAATAGATCAAGAAAGTGATAGTAAATTCCCTAAATTCTATACCAAAATATATGAAATTCAAGTAAACCCAATATGATATTCAATATCTAAAACAATGTGATAATCAAGCCAATCGACTAAAGCAAAAAATCCTAATATTTATAGGTAACCGAAAACATGGGTAAAATCATCATTTTACAAAGAAAACGATGATTCCGGCATGTCTACGGGCGTTGCCCTTTCTTCTCTACGGGCGTATTGATGTCGTTTTGAAAAACAGTGCAACGCTCGTAGAGCAGAGCGGTTATTTTATACGGGCGTGATGCACAAAGGGCAACCGGCGTAGTCCATCTTCCAAGGGAGTAGCATAATTCCAGAATGTTGCACTTTTGCCTCGAATTTATCTTTTTAAGCCAATTTGCCCCGAGGTTACCCGAAATGTAAAATATACAATTAAACCTTTAATCACTCAATTAATCTCAATTTATTACATTAAAACTCACAAATCATGCACAATTTATATCTCAAAACAAGATCATATTTGATGTTAACAAATACCCCACAACTTAAACTTTGCTTGTCCTCAAGCAAATCAAATGGAATAGGTTTTAGAAAGAAACATACTAAACAATCAAATAGATCAAATAGCAATTTCAACTTGATTTAAATGTGCATGAAATTTGATGAGTTTTATTTATATATAAAAATAATATAAATAATTAAATAAAATAATACTAAAAATAATAGGAATTCTCAAGATTAAAATAGAATTGTCACTAAGAAAATAAACTCAACTAGACAGAGAACCTATCGAAATAGTTTAGTAAATAAAGGTAGTATTCAGATTTTAATATTTATAAAATAGTTTTTCCCCAAGACGTCTAATAACTTTTAGTGTGGAAAATATAATTAAATCAATTATGAATATGATTTGGAAGTGATGTGTGAGTTATATATATAAAAATAATATAAATAATTGAATAATAATAATAAAAATAATAGGAAATTTCAAGATTAAAATAGGATTGTCACTAATACAATAAACTCAACTACGCAGAGCACCTATCAAAATAGTTTAGTAAATAAGATCGTATTCAGATTTTAATATTTATAAAACTCGTTTTCCCCAAGACGTCTATTAAATTCTTGTGTGGAAAATATAATTAAATCAATTATGAATATGATTTGAAAGTATGAATCAATCATCAAGTAATCCAACCATATCAAGAATGATAAGATTGAATTCTAAATCCTAGAAAGCAAAGTAAATGAACAATGTAAAGTAGGAGATCAAGCAAGTAATGGAAGGTAGAAACTCATAAGAAATAATAGGAGAAATGAAGGATACAAACTACTAGGGGCAAGATTAATCATGAATTAACTATCATAATCTCACCAATATTCAAGTCTAAAGTAGAATTTCTTCCATACGGATTGTGGCAAGAAATTCATTGATTTAAGAACACTTGAATGTTGACAAGATAAAATCTCCCATCAATCATCCTAGTTCCGGTCCATCAAAAGGAAATCTAATAGAATCAACTTGGCACTAAATGTTGTCCTAGTTCGGCCTAACACTTAGTGTTAATCCGGAACTACAACCTCAAATCAAAGCTCAATACTCAAGATAAAATTCAGATCCAAAGCTATGAATGAAATTGCAATTCAAATTAATAACACTACAACAATCATCCATGAAAACCATAATTTGCCCAAAGTAATTGTAGAATAATACCAACCATTTCTACCTATAAGAAATGTAGAGAGAAGAGTTCCTAGGGTTGGTCTCTAATTACAAGATGGAAATTATAACAAATTAAAGAAGAAGAGTAACCTCTTCAACCTCCTCTTTGTCAAACTTCTTGTTCTTCTTCAAATCTTCAAGTTGATGGAGTTGATTCCTCTCTTGCAAAACTTCAAGGAAATTCCTTACGATTCGAGGCAACTTCACACAAAGAATCACAAGAGATTCTTACAACTTACAACAAGTGTAAGAGATCTCAAAGTATAGAAAATAGCAAAGTATAGATCTAATTCAAAACCCTAAACAAAAATTACAAAATCACTTTGATAGCATAACCCTTCCAAATACTAGCCGCTAAACACTGCTGGAAATCCCAATATTTATAGATAACCCGAAAACAGGGGTAAATTAGTCATTTTACAAAGAATTCTCTAAAAACTCTGAACGAGTGCATCAACACGGGCTCAGTGACGGGTTTATAACCGAGTGCGTGTTCTTATGGTCGTGTTCTTCCTTCTTTCTGGGCGTGTTCATACACTGAGCGCGTGTTCCTGGACTGGATGTGTATATGTTTCGAGAATTTGCGTATTCAGTCCTTGAAACACATCTTCCGATAATTTGATCAACACAAATTCTGAATAAAAACGGATCTTCCCAAAAATAGTATTTTAAATCAGAAAAGAATTTATGTTTTTGTTGAGGGGAAAGATCGCTTGGAAGTATTCTAGCGGCAAGATAGTTAGCAATATCGGAAAACCAAGGAAGAGATTTATCAATAAAATTTAAAACTTCAATTAAAAATAAGCTCTCATCGGGGAAGGTATCAGCTATCACGGTTTCGTCTAGGACCTCGAGATAAGTGATCAGCAGCTACATTTTCGCATCCTTTCTTATCGCGGATTTCAATATTGAATTCCTGCAATAATAACACCCATCTTATTAATCTTGGTTTTGCATCGGTTTTATTAAAGAGATATTTCAAAGCGAGAATGATCCGTGTAAACTATAGTCTTTGACATGATCAAGTACGAACGGAATTTGTCAAAAGCAAATACAACAGCTAGTAGTTCTTTCTCGGTAGTAGTGTAATGTATTTGTGCATCTGTGAGTGTTTTACTAGCAGTAGTGTTTTACAACCTAGGGATTTCTCTAAATGAAAATAGATCAACAAAGTAATAGAAAATTCCCTAAATTCTATACCAAAATATATGAAATTCAAGTAAACCCAATATGATATTCAATATCTAAAACAATGTGATAATCAAGCCAATCGACTAAAGCTAAAAATCCTAATATTTATAGGTAAAAAAGCGGGGTAAAATCATCATTTTACAAAGAAAACGATGATTCTGGCATGACTACGGGCGTATTGATGTCATTATGTCCTACGGACGTAGAATCTAGAGTGAAACGGTCGTAGAGCAGAGTAGTTATTTTATACGGGCGTGATGCACAAAAGGGCAACGGGCGTAGTCCATCTTCCAAGGGCATAGCATAATTCCAGAATGTTGCACTTTTGCCTCTGAATTTATCTTTTTAAGCCAATTTGCCCCAGAAGTTACCTGAAATGCAAAATATACAATTAAACCTTTAATCACTCAATTAATCTCAATTTAATACAATAAAACTCACAAATCATGCACAATTTATATCCCAAAACATGATCATATTTGATGTTATCAGTATGCATTTGACAAATTTCTGTCATATCTTGTTTTGTCCAAAATAATTGTTTATCTTGATCATTATGCACTCAAATATTTGTTTAACAAATCCGATGCCAAACCTAGGTTGATTAGATGGGTTTTACTTATACAAGAGTTTGACATCGAGATAAGGGATAAGAAAGGAGCTGAAAACCTAGTTGTTGATCACTTGTCTAAGTTAGAAAATCCTGAGTTAGAGTTTATTGATGAACCCCGATGAGAGTCTATATTTGCTACAAATGTTGAATTACATTGATAGTTCTCTTCCGTGGTTTGTCGATATTGCTAACTATTTTCTTTGCTAAAGAAATTCCCGAGTGATATGACTTATATCAAAAAGAAGAAATTCTTCTCGATTTGAAATATTACTATTGGGAAGATCCTTTCTTGTTTCAAATTTGTGCAAATCAAATCATTAGAAGATGTGTATCTGGAGAAGAATGCATGAAAATCATGGATCAATGCCACAAGGGACCTACTGGAGGCGATTTAGCCGCTAATAACACTGCAAGGAAGGTGTTAGAAGCCGGATTCTATTAGCCCACGATTTTCAAGGACGTTGTATCTCACATATAGGTTTGTGAAGTATGTCAAAGAACAAGTAACATTTCTTCTAAGGATTGTATGCCCCAAAGAAGAATTCAAAGTGTTGAGATTTTTTATATTTGGGGTATAGACTTTATGGGACCATTTCCTTCGTCATATGGAAATAAATACATTTTAGTAGTCGTTGATTATTTTTTTAAATGGCCCGAGGCTCGGGCATTACCTACTAACGATGCTAAAGTTGTGTGCAAATTTCTCAAAAAATTATTTGTCGGATTCGGCTGTCCAAGAGCTTTAATAAGGTCGAGAGGAACTCACTTTTGCAACTCCCAGTTGGAGAAGGTACCGAAAAGATATGGAGTTCATCACAATCTTCTCCCGCCTATCATCCACAAACGAATGGGCAAGTTGAGGTAACCAACAGAGGTATCAAAAGGATTTTAGAGAAAACTGTAGGTATACATAGAAAAGATTGGTCTACAAAGCTTGATGATGCATTATGGGCATTTAGGATTGCATTTAGAACATCTACAGGATTTTCTCTTTACCGTTTAGTTTACGGAAAAGCATGTCACTTACCTGTTGAAATAGAACATAAACCATATTGGGCATTGAAAAAGTGCAATTTAGATGAGGAGCTAATTGGGAAAGATAGGATGTTACAAATGAATGAGCTTGATGAGTGGAGATATAATGCATATGAGAACTCTTTGAATTTCAAAATGAAAAGTAAAATTTTGCATGATAAGAAACTCGGAAGTTTAAAGAATTTTCAACCTAGTGACCAAGTGTTATTATTTAACTCCCGTTTGAAGATGTTTCGGGGAAAATTGAATAGTTATTGGGACAGGCCCATTCACCATTAAGGAAGTATCACCTTATGGAACTTGTGAAATAGTAAATGCAGATGGAGAATCTTTTAGAGTAAATGGCCAGAGATTGAAGTTTTATAGAGAACCATTCAAGAAGGACAATACGGAAGAGTATTTCGATTGATAGAAGGCAGTCCGGCTAAACGACAAAAACGAAGCGCTTTCCGGGAGGCAACCCTGCATTTGTTTTCTTTTCCTCCTTTTGTTTTATTTATTTCGTTTTTTCTTCATTTAATTCTGTTTTTGTGATTTAGTATCTTGTTTCTTGTTTTTCTATTTTTGTGATTTAGTATTTTGTGACACTACTTAGTCTTAAACATCTTTCCTCTTTACTTTCTTCTATATGTTCATATATGTTTTAGATTAAATGTGGGGTTTCATCTCCACCTACCTACAACACCGAGGACAGTGTTCATTTTAAGTGTGGAGTAAGGGTGAATTTCTGTGGGTTAAATTTTGCTAAATTTCTCGAATTTTATGGCAATTTTAAACTTTTTGGGATATCGATAGACTTTTGAAGCATGATTTACTCCGCCTATGATAAAAACTATTTGTTTGATTGTAAGAGTCTTGAGGATTGAGTTTGATTTATTCATAGAAACTTGATGCTAATCTAGTTGTAGGAAATCCCTGTTATCGTGAGCACATCTATTTTGGCGAAATTGTTTGACTGATGGATCACTTTTGGACTTTTAGTTAAATAGTGTTAGACCATTTGGATGTTGTGATAGCTGTTATGGTGACTTGATAGGGGTTTGAGTGTTATAGTAATCTAGTTGCTTTACTACTTTCTGTTTTGATTTCCATAATACTCGGTCAGTGTAATTTGTTAGAATAAACCGAGAGACTCGGGCAACCCATCGAAGTGGAAGCCTTGGCAGATACATACATTTTCTGTATAAATACATGACTGGAAGAATGAATAAGACACCAAGTTCTTCTATCTAAATTAATTCCTTGTTTTTTCTTTTTTGGATTTCGATCCTACATTTGGTATCGGACCACCCTGGACGGTGAAGGTGAGACCACTATAGAATATCCATTTCAGAAAAATATCATGGGTAGTAGCGTTCTTGTGCGAGGGAAGGATTTTACAACCGGAATTCCTTACCCTGTATTGACACGATCGATTTTTCAGCTTGATCTATCAAGATGCAAGTCGTAATGGAAGCCGAGGATTTGTGGGACACGATAGATCCTCTAGAAACAAAACCGCCGGTGGATGCTAAGAAAAACAAGATGGCTCGTGCAACCATCTTGATGCTATTCCCAAGACGTACTCTTTCTTGTTGCCAAGAAGGAAAGCGCCAAGGATGTGTGGATAGCTTTGAAAACAATGTTCTTAGGAGCCGAGCGTGTGCAGGGAGGCAAGGATTCGATCTCTTAAGGAAGAATTTGATAGTCTCACGATGAAGAACAATGAGACGATTGAGGACTTTGCAATGAAAGTTGGCACCATTGTCAACAGAATTCGTGAACTTGGAGAAAATATACAAGATTCATACATTGTTAAAAGAATGCTACGTTCCTTACCTAACAAATTTTTGCAGATAGTAAGTTCCATTGAGCAGTTCGTAGATCTCAACAATATGACTTTGGGAGAGCTGATTGGGCGTCTCAAAGCATACGAGGAACGCAGACGCGCAAGGCAGCAGATGATGACAATGAGAGATTCTTCTCACTACGGGCTAGTGGAAAGCCAAGGAAGAAAAAGGGGGAAGGAATGCATTCAATGGTGGCAACGATAGTAAAAGGTTTGGCCGAAACAAAAAAATAGGTGCTAATGGCTGGCGTAACAACAGTGAACGAGATAATGGCAGTAACTCCAAATTTGACAAGGCAAAGGTTCGATGTTATAATTGTCGGAAACATGGCCATTTTGCCTCAGAGTGTAGATCAAAGAAGAAGATTGAGTAAGCACATCTTCTTGAAAAAGAAGATGATGAACCAACCATACTAACGACTGAGCACCGCACCGTATTACTCAATGAAGAGAAGGTAATTCCTAAGCTTGATGATGGAGATATAATTGAGAACTTGTCATGGTACCTTGACACAGGTGCAAGTAATCACATGTCCGGATGCCGCAAGATATTCACTTCACTAGATAAGAATATTACCGGCAAAGTCAAATTTGGTGATGGATCAATCGTTGAAATCCATGGGCGCGGGACTGCTCTCTTCCGAAACAAATTGGATGAACATAAGGTACTCACAAATGTGTACTACATTCCAAAGTTGAAAAGCAATATCCTAAGTTTATGGCAGCTGGATGAGAATGGATGCGGAACTGTTGTGGAGAATGGTACTGTCGGTTTATGATCGGGAACGACTTCTCTACCGAGAGTAAGAAGATCGAGCAATAGGCTATATGTTGTCAAATTGCAGCCAGCAACTCCTATATGTTTAATGGCAGTACACAAAGCAAAAGAATGGCTTTGGCATACACGATTTGGCCATCTAAATTTTCGCACATTAAGGGACATGTCCAAGCAAGCAACTAGTTGAAGGGACTACCTTTGATTAACCATGTTGAACAGGTTGTGTGACGGATGTCTAACAGGGAAGCAACATCACCTACCATTTCCAACAATGACAACATTTCGTGCGAAAAATCCATTGGAGTTGTTACATGGAGACTTATGTGGGCCTATCACACCAACAACACCATCAGGAAAGAGGTATTTCTTGTTACTTGTTGATGATTGTACTAGATACATGTGGATAACACTCATAAAGAGCAAAGATGAAGCCTTAGCAGCCTTCAAAACATTGAAAGCTAAAGCTGAAAATGAGACTGGACTGAAAATCAAAGCTCTAAGAACCGATCGGGGTGGTGAGTTCACCTCAAAGGAATTCACCACATTCCGCAATAATCATGGAGTGCAGCGTTTTCTTACAACACCTTACACGCCTCAACAAAATGGAGTGGCGGAACAACGGAATCAAACGTTGTTGGCATGACGAGGTGCTTGCTAAAGGGTAAGAATATTCCAACAAAAATCTGGGGTGAAGGAGTGACTACGGCAGTCTACATTTTGAATCGGTCAACAACAAAAAGTGTTATCGGAATGACACCTTATGAAGCGTTACAACACGGGAACCGAAAGTACACCACTTACGTACATTCGGATGTGTAGCTCATGTTAAGAAGCCTACACCACAGCTCCACAACCGCAAGATCGAAGTTCCCCATGGTGTTCATCGGGTATGAGTCAAGTACAAAAGCTTATCATTTTTTATGACCCTAAAAATAATAAGCTACACATTAGCAATGATGTTTTCTTTGAAGAAGAAAGGGATTGGAGTTGGGAAACCCATCTTGATGGAAAATCTTTGGAAACAAAACCCCAAGCCACATTTATCATATGTACACGCAGAAGCGATTGATGGTGAAGAAGTTGCAGGAGACTCGCAACACACCACCCACTACACCAAAGGAAGCAGACATTCAAAAGATAGCCCAACGGTTCCAAGTCCAAAGAACATCCGAAGAGCCACAACGATTTCGTTCACTTCGAGAAATATATGACGTCACTTCACCTATGAGTGACACAAACCAGGTTGGACTATGCTTACACATATCGCGAAGAACCAACAAGAGTTGAAGAAGCATTGAAACTAGAATCCTGGAAACATGCAATGCAAGAGGAGTTGAAATCAATTGAAGAAAATGCAACATGGAATTTAGTGGTACAACCGAAAGATCAAAAGGTCATTGGGTTGAAATGGGTTTTCAAGGTAAAAAAAGGATGCTCAAGGTGCCATCACAAAATATAAAAGCTCGGTTGGTCGCAAAAGGATATGTCCAACAACAAGGAGTGGATTTTGATGAAGTATTTTCACCCGTTGCAAGAATGGAACCTGCACGATTGTTGATAAGCTTGGCTGCTCAAAAAGGTTGGGAAGTTCATCACATGGATGTGAAATCCGCATTTTTAAATGGCGAAATAAGCGAAGTGGTGTATGTCTCTCAACCACCTGGTTTTGAGATAAAAGGGCAAGAGAACAAAGTGTTAAAGCTAAACAAAGCACTATATGGATTACGACAGGCACCAAGGGCTTGGAATGCTAAATTAGATAAAAGCTTAACAACACTTGGTTTCCAATGCAGCCCACTGGAACATGCAAGTGTATAAGAGGGACGAAAAATCATCAACCTTACTCATAGGAGTATAAGTTGATGATTTAATCATCACTGGTTCTAATTTGAGTGACATCACAAAATTCAAGACTCAAATGAATCACTTATTCAGTATGAGTGATTTGGGGCTGCTTAGTTATTACTTGGGAATTGAGGTTCAACAAACAAGTAAAGGGATCATGTTGTGCCAGGACGGGTTATGCTACAAAAATCCTTCGAGAAACAGGTATGGAGGAAAGCAATTCAAGCGCCACACCAATGGAGGAAAGACATAAAATGAGTAAGAAGAGTAGCGACCCTCCAGTAGATAGAACAATGTATCGAAGCATTATTGGGAATCTTCGGTATCTAGTCAACACCCGTCCAGGATATCGCATATGCGGTTGGTATAGCTAGTAGATTTATGGAGAGACCCACAACTGAACATCTACTTGCCGTTAAATGCATACTCGAGATATATAAATGGCACACGCATGATGGGGGTTTTTTTATAAAAAAGGAAGGACCAAGATGAGTTGTTGGTTGCCTACAATGATAGTGACCTTCTCTGGAGACATTGATGACCGAAAGAGCACAACTGGAGCTTTTATTTATCATGGTTCAAATCGATAAGTTGGTTATCACAAAAACAAAAAATTGTAGCCTTATCATCATGCGAAGCTGAATATATTAGCAACAACAACGACAACTTGTCAAAATATAGGCTTGCAGGTTGTTAGGAGAATTAACAGCTCAAGAACCCGGGAAAATCAAGCTATTGGTGGATAACAGATCAACCATTTCCTTGAGTAAAAATCCGAGTACACCATGACAGGAGCAAACACATTGATATTAGATATCATTTCATTCGTGAGTGTGTAGAGAATGGAAAGATTGACGTAAATCATGTTGACACAAAGGAACAACTGGCGGATATTTTGACAAAGTCACTTGGGCGCATCAAGTTCCTTGAAATGAGGAAGAAGCTTGGAATGGTAGATGTGAAGGAGGAAATGAAGCAACAAGATTAAGGGAGTGAAATGTTATAGTAATCTAGTTGCTTTACTTTGTTAGTTATTCTTCCTTCTCTTTGTTTTGATTTCCATAATACTCGTCGGTGTAATTTGTTAGAATAAACCGAGAGACTCGGGCAACCCATCGAAGTGGAAGCCTCGGCAGATACATACATTTTCTGTATAAATACATGACTGGAAGAATGAATAAGACACCAAGTTCTTCTATCTAAATTAATTCCTTGTTTTTTCTTTTTGGATATTCCGATCCTACATTGAGAAGCATGCCACTAGTTTATTTTTCTGTTATTTATTTTAATAAGGGAAGTTTGGAAGTGTTCTTTTCTACTTAGGAATCACTCCGGAAGGGAATTGAATGTCCGGTGCCCTAAGGTCTTTGAGGTCCGGGAGCCACCGGAGTGAGACCTGCTACAAGGGTAGTTAAAGTTAACATGGTTAAGTAAACACTTATACCCACTGAAAAAAAAATATATATGTTTGAAAAAAAAAAGAGTATATTTATATAAAAAAAAAAAGAGAGTAATAAGTGTGGCATTGTGACTTGATCCCTAGAGGGTTAATTATAATTAGTTGTTGTGACGTCTAGTCAGATTAGAACACACACTACACTCGGGGAGATTCTTTAATATGGATATTTTAAATTATTTCTTCTTGATTTGAACATGATACATTTGATGAAGCATTATGAGTAATTCACTCTTTGATAGTCCATTTTCGATTTTATGAACAAGATTGAATTGTTGAACACCTCTTGTGCTTAATTGATGAACATGATTAGTTGAGTTATATGTGTTTCCTAGAACTATATTTAGTAGTTTCCTTGAGGACAAGCAATAGACTAAGTGTGGGGTATTTGATAACTTTATTTTATATCGTGTTTTTATATATTAATTGTGTTCAATTCGAGTTAATTATGGAGCTAATTGGACTTAATTGAATGGAAATTACGCAAATTCTTTATGTTTTCAGTTTCGGAAGTTTCAGGGACCAAAATTGAAGAAAGGAAGAAATCAGGGACTAAAGTGCAAATTTTCAACACGGGCGTGTTGAAGGCAGCTTTGGCGCGTTTGAATGTCCCACATTGAAATTTCACTTCATTTCAGCTCTACTTCACCCCTATAAATAAATGCACCCCCTCGGTTGTTTGACACACAGAATCACTCGAACAGGAGCATTTTCGAGTTTCTAGCAATCGAGTTTTCGGTTTTCATTTTTCATTCTTCTCGAGTGTAGGGTTGAGCCTCAACCATAAGGGATACCCTATAGTTTAGTTAAGAGGGAGTGATCTTTGAAGATCTTTAGAGTGGGATAAGGATCCGGAGTACAAGTCTCGGCAAGGTCCGGAGGATTAAGCCAGTCCGTGGAAGTAGTGAGAGCAACACGACAACTTTCACTTTCCTTTTCTTTTCATTCTTGTGTTACTTTTCCTTTATATGTTATGATTCTGTGTCCTAGGATTCTCTTTAATTAGATTGATTAATTAATGATTTATACATTTTCGGAAAGGATACATTTTAATATACATTGTGAATTGCTTATTGTTTTACGCTTTCGATTTGATTCTCGTATTGAGTTTATGCTATGAAACTTAGGTTGATGCATGATACTACAATAGTTAATTAAATTGACGGTTTGTTAAGGAGACCCAACCATAGGAGATTTAACAAATTGCCGATTAGGTCTAATAACTTGCGGCAACCATACTGAGGTTAGGCAGCCTAATAATCTCGAGTTCATAATCAATGCAAACCTTAAGATTAACTTATTAAATTGACGACTTAATAACTAATCTACAAAGGTTTAGGATTACTTGCGACAACCATATTGAGGTAATCACTTTAGATAACTCGGGTATGGTAGTAAGACAATTCGAATTCATAATTGCCTTAGATCCGTTTGCAAACTGAACTTTCGAACATTGTTCACCTTAATTAATCATACCTACTTCATTAGAGATTTTAGTCAATTATTTTCCATGCTTGTTTTAATTATTTTTCAAACAAACATATTTGAATTGAATAGACACCTAGGAATAATTCCCGAAACCTTAAAGTTTGTCATAATTGGTAGAAACTAACTAGCCTTTACCAACGTTCCCGAGGATACGATATTTATAAATTTAAAATCGTGGTACTCCCGTGTTACTATCTTCATGCGATAGTGATAACATCAAATATGATCATGTTTTGGGATATTAATTGTGCATGATTTGTGAGTTTTATTGTATTAAATTGAGATAAATTGATTGATTAAGGGTTTAATTATATATTTTGCATTTTAGGTAACTTCAGGGGAAAATTGGCATAAAAAGATAAATTCGGAGGCAAAAGTGTAACATTCTGGAATTGTGCTACGCCCTTATACTCTATACGCCCGTTGCCCTTTTGTGCATCACGCTCGTATAAAGTAACCGACTGCTCTACGGCCGTTGCACTCTGGATTTTACGTCCGTAGGATATAACGGCATTCATACGCCCGTAGTGCAGAAAGGGCAACGCCCGTAGTTGATAACATCAAATATGATCATGATTTGAGATATAAATAGTGCATGATTTGTGATAATAATTGTATTAAATTGAGATAATTTGATTGATTTTGGGTTTAATTGCAAATATTCTGTTTCGGGTAACCTTTGGGGCAAATTGGTGAAAAAAGATAAATTCAAAAGCAAAAGCGCAATATTCTGGAAATTCGTTACGCCCGTGAATGATGTATTACGCCCGTATATGCGTAAACGCCCGTTGCCCTTTGTGCATAACGCCCGTATCGAATGAAACGCCCGTTGCCCTGTGTTCCTTACGCCCGTGAGAATTAACTGTCTACCTTACGCCCGTGGCCCTCTGGATCAAACGCCCGTAAGGAGTAACTGCTCTAAACGCCCGTATAGCAGAGAGGGCTACGCCCGTAAGGATGCTCTGTCCAGAATATTTTTTATGTAAAATGACGATTTTACCCCTAGTTTAGTAGATCTATAAATACTAGAATTCTTAGCCTTAATTAGATTGGCTTGAGGATCGGATTACATTTCATATTGTTCTTAGATATTGAATATTATATTAGGTTTTCCTTCAATTTCATATATTTTTGGTAGAGACTTTGGGGAATTTCTATTACTTTGATTGAATAACTTTGATTAGATAATTCCCTAGGTTGTTTTAGTGAATAAGTGTTCTAGTTGGGTTATGAAATCTCTCCTTGGTCTATGAGGTAGAGTTTTGTGACTTGATCAAGAGGATTTTTGAGCTAGTTCAACCATTCAAGCTTCAAGGAACAAGAAAAGGATTCAAGAAGAAAGTTGAGGTGAAGAGATCTTTCCGGGATTCAATTGACAACTGGTTTTGGAACTATTTTCTTACCTTCTTCAAGTATTTTTGTTGATAATTCTTGTAATCTAGTTTACCAACCTAATAGGAACTCTCTTCTCCTACATTTCTTTAGGGTAGAAGTGGTTGGTTTTATGTTATGCTTTCACTATGGGATTGATCTATTGTGAGTTGATTGTTATGATTTCATTAACTTGAATTGCAATTTCAATTATGGCTTTGATTTGATTGTTTATCTTGAGATGAGCTATGATTCGATCTTGTGGTTCGGGTTAACACTAATTGTTAAGTCGGACCTTGGATATACGATTAGTGCTAGGTTAGTTGGATTGTCTTCCTATTGATGTACCGGACCTTGGATGATTAGTAGGGATTTAATCTTACTAAACCTGTTTCTAAGTTTTTAATCTTACTAATATATTCGAGTTGTTCTTCACGTATGAATTTCTTTCAACGACACGTATTGAGGAAGTTCATCTTTAGACTCGGATTCGGTGAAATTATAATAGTTGAATCATGATACTTGATTTTGTTGTGAAGTGTATCCTCCACTCTCTCTAATGTGTTTAGTGAGTTCTTCACATATTTAATATTACCTCATCCATGATTTTACTTTACTTGCTTTTAATTTGCTTTCTAGGATTTAGAAATCAATCTTATCATTCTTGATATTGGTTGGTTTACTTGTTGAATGATCCTTATTCACAAATCATATTCATAATTAGTTTGATTATATTTTCCACACTAGAATTTAATAGAAGTCTTAGGGAAAAACGATTTTTATAAATTTAAAATCTGAATACTACCATATTTACTAAACTATTTCGATAGGTGCTCTGCCTAATTGAGTTATTTTATTAGTGACAAACTTATTTTAATCTTAAGATTCTTATTATTTTTAGTATTATTTATTCTATTATTTTTATTATTTAAATATAACTCAAATAACACATCGATTTTTGGCGCGCGTTCCCGGGAATCCTATTAATTTTCGTGATGTTTTTCCTCTAAGTTCGTTGTAATTTTTGGGAAAAATTTTCACCAACGGTGTGAAATTTATAACGAATTAATTTTGATATGATTTGGTTTAAGTTATCATTCTCAAGTAACTTTTATTTTTCATGTCTAATTCTTAGAATATCTTTGATTTCTTTGATAGATCTTGGATATTTGCTTGATCGATTTTACTTCATTTAGTTTAGATTAGTTGTTTTCTATTTCATTTGTTTCTTATTTTTAGTTGAGTAGTTTAATTTTGATTCTTTGATTTTTCTTTTTCTTACTTTTGTAGTTTTCTTTTGTTACTTGTATTTTGTTTCTCTTACTTTCATATTGATTTGTTTTTCTTAGAATTTTTCTTACTTAGATTATAGATTTTTGGATTTAGATCTTAGGTTAGATGATTTAGTTTCATGATTTTTAGGTTTAGTTAGTGTTTTGGTTAGTTTAGATCCCTTAGGTAAACTTTTACTTAGAGATTTTGGTTAGATATAACTTAGATATTTTAGATTTAGGTTAACTTTAGTTGATTTAGATTAGATAGCTTAGTTAGTTTAGTGCTTTAGATTAGGTTAGCTTTTGATTCTTTAGATCCTTATCCTTTAGAATAACTTAGATCTTTAGGTTTAATATCTTAGTTTGATCTTTAGTTTAGAATTTTTAGATCTAATTGTTTTTCCTAATCTCTAACTTGACTTAGTTTGTTCTAATCCTTTCTAACTTGATCTAACTAGATTCTTAGGTATGGTTAGTATAAGATCTAACTAGTTTTCTAACTTGATTCTCTCTTTGATTGATTTCTATTTCATGTTCTTAGATGTATTTCCATGCTTTCATTTCATGATTTTTGATAGTTGTTATAGATATTATCTTGATTTTTAGGTATTATGTTAGAGTAGTTTAGTTTACTTCTCTTCTTAATCTTAGTTTCATTACTTGTCATTTACTTGTTTTGCATTTTCATTAGTTGTCTTACATTTCTTAGTTAGTTTTGCATGATCCTATTCATTTTATCTTCATTCCTTTATTTTTCTTTAAGTGCTTTCTAGTTTAGTTAGTATTCTAATAATACCTTCAATTCATGAAGAATATTATCTAGATACTTTCTTTTGTTAGGAATTAATGTTAGATGTTTTCTTATTTTTCTATCTTTTATATGTTAGCCTTAACGTGTGTTTGATATAAGTTTGGATATAGCTTTGCTTTTCATTTCCTCTTTTTGAAATTTTTGTTAGATTTTGCATGTAGTAGATTTTTTTTTCAATAAATGGTCACCATTATTATTATTTAGATTTGCATCTTTAGGAATTTATCTAGTAATCTTTGAATTCTTTATGTAATAAATATGTATAGCTTTTTGTTGAAAAGTAAGCATTCTTAGAAACTAATTCTAAGAAATGCTAGTTTAGTGACCAACATTTCTAGTTTAGTTATTTAATTCACTTCATTAGCTTTGTTACATTTCATTTTCAGATTTCAAGTATTTTGCATTGATTGTTTTTGCATATGATTTAGTTAGATTGCATGGTGATTTAGGTAAATATTATTACATGGATTTCTCCTTAATTTCTGCATTCCAGTAGCTAGATGTTTTTGTATATTTTTGTACACTGCATTTTCAGTAAAATTTTTTGTGGGCAGTCCAGTAATATTTTGTTTGCACTGCTGCTGAATTTGTTAATCCAGAAATTTATGGTATGCTTGTTTTTGTTCAGTTTTTGCTGAAATTTTGGTCAGTACAGTGGCAGAATTTTTTTACACCACTGCTGCCTTGTTTTTAATTCAGTAGTTTCTTGTGTATTTTGTTCTGTTTTTGCATGAGTTATAGTTAGCTCGTATATTTATCATATGCATGGAATTGAATTAGGCAGTATACTGTACATATATTGTATGAATTGTTTATTTATGCTTTGAAATTTTAATTTGCATATACTGTAGGTAGCTTGCTAAAATTTTCATGGTATTAGCTTGTAGATTCATGCGTACAGTAGGATTTATGAATTGTGTTTACTTTTCCTTTCACGTTAGTACTAGGAGTATGTATATGGTTTCATTTCATTTCATTCTGTTTTAATTCAATAGGTAGATTGTTTGGAAATAACTAGAATGATTTTATTGTATATAGCATTTTGCATGTCTTTGCATGGTTTTATTGTAATATACATTTGCGTGGTTTTGCATGGTGAGTATATATGTATTTTAGTGATTCATCTTTCACTTTAGCTTGCATGTATCTACTTTACTTTCCATGTCATAAGTATGTATATTAGTTCATAAAGATTGCATTTAATCATTTTGCCTAGTTAATAACATTTTGCATAATTAGTTTAGATTAGCTTAGCTTGTCTTTGCATTACAATAGTTTTTGTATGTGTTGTCTTTTACTACAATTAGTTAGCCCGCATGATTTGTTATTTGCATAAGTTTTATGGCTTTTATATAGATTTCATTTGCATAGATATTTTAGGAAGCTTGCATGTGGCACTTGGCTAATTTTAAATTTGCTATAGTTGGAAATTTTGTTATGTAAACCTCCCATGATTGAATAATGCATGCAGTATATGCTTCAACTCCAATTTTGTGCAAGTTCAGTAGGTTTGTATATATTTTCCTTTTGATTTACAATAGCAAATACATGATGTTTTCTGTTTGTACTACATTTTCCAATAGTTTAGTGCATGGCTGTATTGTAATTTCATTTTGCATGGTTTTGCATGAATTGTTTGTAGATGCATTAGTTTGTTTTCCTTGGTAGTTTAGTTTGCATTTAGTTTTCTAAAGTTCCATGGCAGTAGCATTAGTGTTTAGGATTGCATTTCTATTGCAAATTCCATCCAGTTCCTTTGAGCATTTTAATTCTAGTGTACATATATTCTGTTTTTGTGTAAAATTCCAGTGAACATTCTTCACTGCCCTGCTGTATTTTCTTTCTAGCAATTGCAGTAAGCAAACTGCCCTGTTCACTTTGTAAATTTCAGATTGCAATTTCCTCTGTTTTGTAGAAAATTCCAGTAGCTAATTATTGTATATCTCTGTAATTGCTCTGTTTTGAACAAATTCCAGAACTGAAATTTTTTTTCCCCTGCTTTTTCCTCTGTTTTTGACAATACCCGATAGCATGAATAATTTATCTTTCAATTTATTTTCCACAAAAAAATTTCGGCCAGATTCAGTTGTTATTTTCTTTACTTTTTTTATTCATTTTTGCATGCTTATTAAATCTTTTCATTTCTTTCTCCAATTTTTTTTTTCTTTCAAAACTTCTTTCTTTCTTATACATTTCATTCCATACTTATTTATCATTCTTTCATTCTTTCATTCTTTTTCTTCTTTCTTCCGTTCAATTAATTTAATTTTTTTTCTTTTTCTTAATTTTTATTAGATTAGCATTATTTAATAATCTTATATTTTATTTCTTTTATCCTTACTAATCTCTCTTTTCTTGTTTTGTAGGTATTTTGATTTCTTTCTCTTGTTTTTCTCAATCTTTTAATTTCTTTACTAGATCGTTTGTAGTAGGACATTTTTTTATCTTGTAATTTCTTTCTTTCTTTGTTTTGTTCTATTCTATCTTTCTTAATTGTTTGTTGAAGGTAAAACAGGAATAAATAGGCTTCACTACAAAACCTGGAAATGCAAGTGGGACATTTGTCCAAGCAATGTTCAGAACGATCAAGTAAGGACTACTCCCTAATAGCACCGAACAAAATTCCATCGAATAAATCAAAAGATGATGTTGTTAGGGAGGACAAAGTGAGCCTTATAAAAGTCTTTGAAGAAGGAAGAAGCTCCTAAGAAAGGAACAAAATAAGTTCCAAGCATGTTTGCTCGGAAACAAGATTTGTCTTTCTTCCCTTTCCTTTTACCGCTTTTATCAAGTCATACTTGGTTTTTGGCGTTCAATATTTGTCTATATCGCTTTATTAGTGGCTGGATGTTCCAGTATAGGTTTTATTATCCTGTTTGTTATTTTAGTCCCGAATTTTCCGGATAGGGTTTATTTGTTTTATTTATTCACTTTTTAGATGATCATAGTTGTTTTTCTCGCTTTCTTATTTTCCTTAAATAAGTTGTGGGGTATTCGCTTTTTACACCGAGGACAGTGTAATTTTCAAGTTGTGGGGTAGGTGCACACACATGTTATCTCGTTTTATCTCAAATGCTAAAAAAAATATTTTTCAAATTTTTCAAAATAATTAGTTTACTTGAAAAGATTGTTTTGTGAACTTTTTTGTGGGAATTTGATTTGCTTAGCCGATGATATAAACTATGTGTTGATTGTTAAAAGTCTCGAGATTTGATTTGTTTCATCTCGTCGATACTTGGTACGAGCATGATTATAGGAAAATCCTGAAAAAAAAATTTTTTTTTGACATAGCTATTTTGGTTGTTTGTTCCGATTAGTGGACTACTTTTGGACAACTTATTTGAATAGTATTAAGTCTTTTGGGAATGGAAATGACTTGAATTTTCACTTGAAAAATTCTTTGAGATACTTGCCACATTTTAATTTTTCGTTGAATAAATTGTTGAATAAAAGGTTATTTTGCATGTGTCCTTTGCTACTTGAGCACCACTTCTTATGGGAATTGAATGCCCGGTGCCCTAAGGTCCTCGGGATCTGGGAGTCATCGGAGTGGAACTCGCTACAAGGGTAGTTAAAGTTGATATTGTTAAGCAAACAATAAAAACCTTGAAAAAAAAAAAAAAAAAAAAAACCAATTGAATAAAATTCTACTTTTGAATAAGTGGCTTGTTTCTTGAGATTTGATTGTGATTATCTCTCGTTGTTGAAGTTTTTGATCGACCAAACCACTATTTGGATAGTTGCTTTGAAAGAAAGTTTGTCATTTGGATCATCAATTGAGATAGAGCACACACTTCACTCGGGATGATTTTATGATCGTTTTTCGTATTTAAGTTGAAAATGTTTTGTTCAAATTGAGTTTTCTTGACTTAGACATAAGACATTTGATGAGGCATGAAAGTGAATCTTCCTTTAGCACTTTGTTGACGAGATCTTTGAAGAGTAAACTAGTCTATGTTGAAATTTTTGAGAAAATCCATGCACATCTTAAAAAAAAAAAAAAAATTTGAATTTGCTTTTTGAGCTTTTTGATGTTAGTTTATTTCTTCTTAAACTTCTTCTATTTTGATTTGCTTGAGGACAAGCAAAGTTTAAGTTGTGGGGTATTTGATAACATCAAATATGATCATGATTTGAGATATAAATAGTGCATGATTTGTGATAATAATTGTATTAAATTGAGATAATTTGATTGATTTTGGGTTTAATTGCAAATATTCTGTTTCGGGTAACCTTTGGGGCAAATTGGTGAAAAAAGATAAATTCGGAAGCAAAAGCGCAATATTCTGGAAATTCGTTACGCCCGTGAATGATGTATTACACCCGTATATGCGTAAACGCCCGTTGCCCTTTTGTGCATAACGCCCGTATCGAATAAAACGCCCGTTGCCCTGTGTTCCTTACGCCCGTGAGAATTAACTGTCTACCTTACGCCCGTGGCCCTCTGGATCAAACGCCCGTAAGGAGTAACTGCTTTAAACGCCCGTATAGCAGAGGGAGCGCCCGTAAGGATGCTCTGTCAGAATATTTTTTTATGTAAAATGACGATTTTACCCCTAGTTTAGTAGATCTATAAATACTAGAATTCTTAGCCTTAATTAGATTGGCTTGAGGATCAGATTACATTTCATATTGTTCTTAGATATTGAATATTATATTAGGTTTTCCTTCAATTTCATATATTTTTGGTAGAGACTTTGGGGAATTTCTATTACTTTGATTGAATATCTTTGATTAGATAATTCCCTAGGTTGTTTTAGTGAATAAGTGTTCTAGTTGGGTTATGAAATCTCTCCTTGGTCTATGAGGTAGAGTTTTGTGACTTGATCAAGAGGAATTTTGAGCTAGTTCAACCATTCAAGCTTCAAGGAACAAGAAAAGGATTCAAGAAGAAAGTTGCGGTGAAGAGATCTTTCCGGGATTCAATTGACAACTGGTTTTGGAACTATTTTCTTACCTTCTTCAAGTATTTTTGTTGATAATTCTTGTAATCTAGTTTACCAACCTAATAGGAACTCTCTTCTCCTACATTTCTTTAGGGTAGAAGTGGTTGGTTTTATGTTATGCTTTCACTATGGGATTGATCTATTGTGAGTTGATTGTTATGATTTCATTAACTTGAATTGCAATTTCAATTATGGCTTTGATTTGATTGTTTATCTTGAGATGAGCTATGATTCGATCTTGTGGTTCGGGTTAACACTAATTGTTAAGCCGGACCTTGGATATACGATTAGTGCTAGGTTAGTTGGATTGTCTTCCTATTGATGTACCGGACCTTGGATGATTAGTAGGGATTTAATCTTACTAATATATTCGAGTTGTTCTTCACGTATGAATTTCTTTCAACGACACGTATTGAGGAAGTTCATCTTTAGACTCGGATTCGGTGAAATTATAATAGTTGAATCATGATACTTGATTTTGTTGTGAAGTGTATCCTCCACTCTCTCTAATGTGTTTAGTGAGTTCTTCACATATTCAATATTACCTCATCCATGATTTTACTTTACTTGCTTTTAATTTGCTTTCTAGGATTTAGAAATCAATCTTATCATTCTTGATATTGGTTGGTTTACTTGTTGAATGATCCTTATTCACAAATCATATTCATAATTAGTTTGATTATATTTTCCACACTAGAATTTAATAGAAGTCTTAGGGAAAAAACGATTTTTATAAATTTAAAATCTGAATACTACCATATTTACTAAACTATTTCGATAGGTGCTCTGCCTAATTGAGTTATTTTATTAGTGACAAACTTATTTTAATCTTAAGATTCTTATTATTTTTAGTATTATTTATTCTATTATTTTTATTATTTAAATATAACTCAAATAACACATCGGTAGTAATGCCGAATCAACGTTTTATTTGTAAAATAACGATTTTACCCCCTGTTCCGGTTACCTATAAATATTAGGATTTTTAGCATTAGTCAAATTGGCTTGATTATCACATTGTTTATATATTTAATATCATATTGGGTTTACTTGAATTTCATATCTTTTGGTATAGAATTTAGGGAATTTTCTATCAATTTGTTGTTCTACTTTCACATAGAAGATTACCTAGATTGTTGTTGTGATAATTGTCTCTAGTTAGGTTGTGTAATTTCTCATCCTGTCTATAAGGAAGAGTTGTACAATCTATTCAAGAGGTGTTTGGATCTACTTCAATCCTTCAAGCTTCAAAGTTGCAAGAAGAGGATTCAAGAGAGGAGTTGAAGTAAAGAGACTTTTACGGTATCAATTTACAACTGGTTTTGGATTTGTTTTCTTACCTTCTTCTATTACTTTTGATGATAATTCTTGTAATCTAGTTTACCAACCCAATAGAAACTCTCTTCTTCTACATTTCTTTAGTGTAGAAGTGGTTGGTTTTATGTTACATCTTCACTTTGAGATTGATCTATTGTGAGTTGATTGTTATGATTTTATTAGCTTGAATTGCAATTTCAATTATGGCTTTGATTTTAATTCTTATCTTGAGTTGAGCTCTAATTCAATTTTGTGGTTCGGGTTAACACTAATTTTTAAACCGGACCTTGGATATACGATTAGTGCTAGATTAGTTTGGTTATTTTCCTATTGATGCACCGGACCTTGGATGATTAGTAGGGACCTAATCTTACTAATATATCTGAGTTGTTCTTCATGTATGAATTTCTTTCAATGACACGTATTGAGGAAATTCAACCTTAGACTTGGATTTGGTGAAATTGTGGTAATTGATTCATGATACTTGGTTTCAGTGTGAAGTGTATCCTCCATTCTCTCTAATGTCTTTAGTGAGTTCTTCAATATTCAATATTGTCTCATCCATATTCTTTACTTTGCTTTCTAGGAAATTAGAATTCAATCCTATCATTCTTGATAAAGGTTGGATTACTTGATGATTGATTCATATTTCCAAATCATATTCATAATTAATTTAATTATATTTTCCATACTAAAAATTAATAGACGTCTTTGGGAAAACGATTTTATAAATATTAAAATCTAAATACTACCTTTATTTACTAAACTATTGATAACGCTAAATTTGATAATGTTTTTGAAGGATAATTGTGCATAATTGTTGAGGTTTAATAGAGTAAATTGAGATGAATTTCCCAAATATGTACTTAATTGTGATAATTCTGTTTTCGGGGAGTTTGTGGAGCTAATTGATCAAAAGAGCAAAGTTTAGGGACTAAATATGCAATTTCCGGAAAGAAATACAAATCCAGTCCATCAACACGTGCTCCGTCCAAGAACACGCCCTTCAGGAAGACTCAACACGCCCCGACAAGCTAAGGAACACGTGCTTAGTGAATGAACACGCCCAGAAAGAAGGAAGAACACGGCCGGATTCAACACGCGCTCGGTGATAAAACCGTCACCGAGCCCGTGTTACGTATACCACTGAGCCCGTGTTTGGCTCTGTTCCGAGATTTTAGAGATTTTTGTGTAAAATTCCTATTTTACCCCTGTTTTGGTTATCTATAAATATTGGGATTTTTACCATTATTTGAGGTTGGATAGAGGTTTGATTAGGCTTAATTGCTAAGTAATTTTAGAGGTTTGGTAGAACTTAGAGAGAGATCTATACTTTGATTTTCCAATTTTCTTAGAGATTACTCTCTACTTGTTGTAGTATTGAGTATCTTGGGATTATTTTGGTAGGTTTGCCTCGATCCGTAAGGAAATTTACTGAATATATTCTAGGGTATTTGGGCTACACAAATTGAAGATCCAAGTTGAAGAAGCAAAGAAGAATCAAGAGAAGGAGTTGAAGAGGAAGAAGGTTTAATGTCTATGTTTCACTTTCCCCTTTTCTTCTATTATTCCTTGTTATTCTTTGTAATTAGTTAACCAACCTTAGGAATTCTCATTTCTACATTTCTTATAGGTAGATTTGGTTGGTTTTATTTTACAAATTACTTGAGATATTGTGATGTTCTTGGATTGAATGATTGTGGTTTTATTAATTCAAATTGCAATTTCATTGATGACTTTAGATCTGAATTTTATCTTTAGTACAAGTCTTGATGTGAGATTGTGGTTTCGGATTAACACTAATTGTTAGGCCGGAACCAGGATATACGATTAGTGCCAAGTTGATGTGATTAATTTCCTATTGATGGATCGGAACCGGGATGATTGATGGGAGATTTGATCTTGTCAACATTCAAGTGTTCTTAATCTAGGAATTTCTTACCACGAACCGTATGGAAGAGATTCTACTTTAGACTTGATTTTGGTGGAGCTATGATACTAGATCCAAGATTATCCTATACTTGGTATTTTGTATCCTCTTATCTCACCTATATTTTACAAAGAATTCCTCCCAACCTTTTTACTTGCTTTATTCCTTACTTTGTTCTTTACTTTGCTTTCTAGGATTTAGAATTCAATCTTATCATTTTTGATATTGGTTGATTTACTTGTTGAATGATCCTTATTCACAAATCATATTCATAATTAGTTTGATTATATTTTCCACACTAGAATTTAATAGAAGTCTTAGGGAAAAACGATTTTTATAAATTTAAAATCCGAATACTACCATATTTACTAAACTATTTCGATAGGTGCTCTGCCTAATTGAGTTATTTTATTAGAGACAAACTTATTTTAATCCTAAGATTCTTATTATTTTTAGTATTATTTATTCTATTATTTTTATTATTTAAATATAACTCAAATAACACATCGGTAGTAATGCCGGAATCACTGTTTTATTTGTAAAATGACGATTTTACCCCTGCTTTCGGTTACCTATAAATATTAGGATTTTTAGCATTAGTCAAATTGGCTTGATTATCACATTGTTTATATATTGAATATCATATTGGGTTTACTTGAATTTCATATCTTTTGGTATAGAATTTAGGGAATTTTCTATCAATTTGTTGTTCTACTTTCACATAGAAGATTACCTAGATTGTTGTTGTGATAATTGTCTCTAGTTAGGTTGTGTAATTTCTCATCGGTCTATAAGGAAGAGTTGTACAATCTATTCAAGAGGTGTTTGGATCTACTTCAATCCTTCAAGCTTCAAAGTTGCAAGAAGAGGATTCAAGAGAGGAGTTGAAGTAAAGAGACTTTTACGGTATCAATTTACAACTGGTTTTGGATTTGTTTTCTTACCTTCTTCTATTACTTTTGATGATAATTCTTGTAATCTAGTTTACCAACCCAATAGAAACTCTCTTCTTCTACATTTCTTTAGTGTAGAAGTGGTTGGTTTTATGTTACATCTTCACTTTGAGATTGATCTATTGTGAGTTGATTGTTATGATTTTATTAGCTTGAATTGCAATTTCAATTATGGCTTTGATTTTAATTCTTATCTTGAGTTGAGCTCTAATTCAATTTTGTGGTTCGGGTTAACACTAATTTTTAAACCGGACCTTGGATATACGATTAGTGCTAGATTAGTTTGGTTATTTTCCTATTGATGCACCGGACCTTGGATGATTAGTAGGGACCTAATCTTACTAATATATCTGAGTTGTTCTTCATGTATGAATTTCTTTCAATGACACGTATTGAGGAAATTCAACCTTAGACTTGGATTTGGTGAAATTGTGGTAATTGATTCATGATACTTGGTTTCGGTGTGAAGTGTATCCTCCATTCTCTCTAATGTCTTTAGTGAGTTCTTCAATATTCAATATTGTCTCATCCATATTCTTTACTTTGCTTTCTAGGAAATTAGAATTCAATCCTATCATTCTTGATAAAGGTTGGATTACTTGATGATTGATTCATATTTCCAAATCATATTCATAATTAATTTAATTATATTTTCCATACTAAAAATTAATAGACGTCTTTGGGAAAACGATTTTATAAATATTAAAATCTAAATACTACCTTTATTTACTAAACTATTGATAACGCTAAATTTGATAATGTTTTTGAAGAATAATTGTGCATAATTGTTGAGGTTTAATAGAGTAAATTGAGATGAATTTCCCAAATATGTACTTAATTGTGATAATTCTGTTTTCAGGGAGTTTGTGGAGCTAATTGATCAAAAGAGCAAAGTTTAGGGACTAAATATGCAATTTCTGGAAAGAAATACAAATCCAGTCCATCAACACGTGCTCCGTCCAAGAACACGCCCTTCAGGAAGACTCAACACGCCCGACAAGCTAAGGAACACGTGCTTAGTGAATGAACACGCCCGTAAAGAAGGAAGAACACGGCCAGGATTCAACACACGCGCAGTGATAAAACCGTCCTCGAGCCCGTGTTACGTATACCACTGAGCCCGTGTTTGGCTCTGTTCCGAGATTTTAGAGATTTTTGTGTAAAATTCCTATTTTACCCCTGTTTTGGTTATCTATAAATATTGGGATTTTTACCATTATTTGAGGTTGGATAGAGGTTTGATTAGGCTTAATTGCTAAGTAATTTTAGAGGTTTGGTAGAACTTAGAGAGAGATCTATACTTTGATTTTCCAATTTTCTTAGAGATTACTCTCTACTTGTTGTAGTATTGAGTATCTTGGGATTATTTTGGTAGGTTTGCCTCGATCCGTAAGGAAATTTACTGAATATATTCTAGGGTATTTGGGCTACACAAATTGAAGATCCAAGTTGAAGAAGCAAAGAAGAATCAAGAGAAGGAGTTGAAGAGGAAGAAGGTTTAATGTCTATGTTTCACTTTCCCCTTTTCTTCTATTATTCCTTGTTATTCTTTGTAATTAGTTAACCAACCTTAGGAATTCTCATTTCTACATTTCTTATAGGTAGATTTGGTTGGTTTTATTTTACAAATTACTTGAGATATTGTGATGTTCTTGGATTGAATGATTGTGGTTTTATTAATTCAAATTGCAATTTCATTGATGACTTTAGATCTGAATTTTATCTTTAGTACAAGTCTTGATGTGAGATTGTGGTTTCGGATTAACACTAATTGTTAGGCCGGATAGACAATTTGCATGGTCAATTTAGAAATTCAAATTGCATGTATCATTTTGTTCTATTTTTCAATTTCCAGTAGCTAATTGATTTTTATATATATTTTGTTCACTGCATTTCAATGATTTTTCGGACAGTACAGTGGCAGATTTTATTTACATCACTGCTGCTGAGTATTAAATCCAGTAGTTTCTTGCATGTTTTGTTCTGTTTTTGTGTGAAATTCCAGTAAGTAAACCTTACTGCCTCTGCTGTAATTTTTCCAGTAAATTTCAGTATGCAAACTGCCCTGTTCATTTTGAAATTCCAGTATGCAATTTCCTCTGTTTTGCAGAAAATTCCAGTAGCTAACATATGTATAACTCTGTTTCTACTCTGTTCTTAAAAAAAAACAAATTCCAGAACTAAAATTTTCATTTTCCCTGCAGTCTCCCCTGTTTTTGCACCACCCGAGAGCATGCATACTTTCCTTTTCAATTTTATGTTTTTCAAATTATCATCCAGATTTGTGTTGAAATTAAACTCTGAGCTTTCTCTATCTTTTATTCCATTTTAGTCTTACTTTCTTTATTTCTTTTTCCCCGTTTTCTTTTTTTTTTTTTTTTTGAAGGGACTTGGGAAGAGATTTGAGTAAGTTGATCTTGCAGCTTGGAAGAAAAAGAGTTGAATTAATGGCACAAAATATAACACCTCAATCGGCTAAGTCTAAGGAAGAAAAAGAAAGGGAGATTTTCAATCATTTCTTCCATTCTCTTAAAAGCATCTCCTTAAATTTGCCATTACTTGAGTTGATCAATAGTATGCCAAAATATGCTAAATTTCTTAAAGATGTTTGTTCTAAGAAATATTCTTTGGAGCTTGATGGAATAACTTTAAATAAAGTATGTTCTATAGCACTTTTGGAAGGATGTTCTTCAATTAAAAAATTTCCTAATCACTTCTCTCTGTCCTGTACTATAGGGAGCATACATGATTTGTATGCTTTAGTGGATGCTAGTACAAGTGTAAACTTCATGCCTCTCATTTTGTTCAAACAGCTAGGATTGAATGATTTACAGTCTACCAATATGAGAGTGCAATTTGATAATAGAACAATTCATTTTCCTTTAGGAATTGCCACAAACTTGCTTGTGAAAGTAAATTCTTTGATTTGTCCAATAGATTTTATTGTTTTAGATATGCATAATGATGCTCCTCTCATTTTTGGAAGTTCCTTTCTAGCTACTATCAAAGCATTGAATGAAGTTCTCAATGATCATATCAAAATAAGAATAGATGAGGAAAGCATGTCTTATAATTTGAATTCTATTCTTATGCAACCTATGGAATTAGATGATGAGTTGTTTTCATTGGATTGTATTGATCAACTTGTGGAAAATAGTATGAATAAAATTTTGTTAGAAGAATCTAATCATATTACTATTTGTGAAGATGATGATTCTTTGGACTCTTATGCAAATTGCAAGGAATTTCAAAAGAAGCAAACTTCCTTTGTGCATCCTCCGGATCTTAAATTAAAGGAATTACCAAGTCATTTATGCTATGGCTTCCGTGATGAAGACAAAAAGCTTCCGGTAATACTTGCTTCAAATTTAATGGAAGAACAAAAGGAGCTTACATTAGATATACTCAAAAGGTATAAGCAAGCATTTGCATTTAAGATTGTGGATATTCCAAGTATAAATCCAAGCTTTTGTTCTCACAAGATCTTACTTGAAAATAATTACAAACCTTGTGTACAACCTCAAAGAAGATTGAATCCTAACATGTGTGAGGTAGTAAAGAAAGAGGTTGTTAAATTGTTGGATGCAGGTTTGATTTATCCCATCTCGGATAGTGAGTGGGTAAGTCCCGTGCAAGTTGTGCCTAAAAAGGGAGGTATTACGGTTGTCAAGAATGACAACAATGAGCTTATTCCTACTAGAACTGTGATTGGACATCGTGTTTGTATTGATTACCGTAAATTGAATAGTACTACTAGGAAAGATCATTTCCCTCTCCCTTTCATTGATCAAATGCTTGAAAGACTTGCTGGACACTCTTATTATTGCTTTTTAGATTTATTTTCCGGTTATTTTCAAATTCCTATTGCTCCCGAAGACCAACATAAACCTACTTTTACTTGCCCACATGGTACTTTTGCATATAGAAGTATGCCCTTTGGTTTATGTAATGCTCCAGCTACTTTTCAACGTTGCATGACCTCCATATTTGATGACATGTTAGCAGATACTATGGAAGTATTCATGGATGATTTTTCCATCTTTGGTAATTCCTTTGAATCATGTTTGAAAATTTTAGAAAGTATGCTTAAAAGATGTTTGAAAGCTAATCTCGTTTTAAATTGGGAAAAATGTCATTTTATGGTACAAGAGGGAATAGTCCTTGGGCACAAGATTTCACATCTTGGATTGGAGGTTGATAAGGCTAAAATAGAAGTTATTTCAAAACTTCCTCCTCCTATGAATGTTAAAGGTGTTCAAAGTTTTCTAGGACATGCTAGATTTTATCGTCGGATTATTAAAGATTTCTCTTTAATTGCTAGACCTTTGAATAGCTTGCTTGGAAAAGATGTTCCCTTTTTATTTGATAAAAATTGTCTTCATGCCTTTAATATTTTGAAGCAATTATTAACTACGGCACCTATCATGATATCACCCGATTGGAATTTTCCTTTTGAATTGATGTGCGATGCTAGTGATTATGCGGTAGGGGTTGTCTTAGGACAACTATATGATAAGAAATTCCATGTCATATCTTATGCTAGTAAAACTCTCACAGAAGCACAAACACACTATACTACTCCGAGAAAGAATTACTAGTTGTTGTTTTTGCTTTTGATAAATTTCGTTCTTACTTGATCATGTCAAAAACTATTGTCTACACTGATCACTCTGCTTTAAAATACTTCTTTAACAAAACCGATGCAAAACCGAGATTAATAAGATGGTATTATTATTGCAGGAATTTGATATTGAAATCTGTGATAAGAAAGGATGCGAAAATGTAGCTGCAAATCACATATCTCGATTAGATAATCCCGAGCTTGAGGCCCTAGACGAAACCGTGATAGCTTATACATTCCCCGATGAGAGTTTATTTTTAATAGAAATTTTGAATTTTATTGATAAATCTCTTCCTTGGTTTGCCGATATTGCTAACTATCTTGCTGCTAGAATACTTCCAAGCGATATTTCCCCTCAACGAAAACATAAATTCTTTTCCGATCTAAAATACTATTTTTGGGAAGATCCGTTCTTATTCCAAATTTATGCTGATCAAATTATTAGAAGATTTGTTTCGGGGATAGAATGTTTCGAAATTCCGGAACATTGTCACACGGGACCAACAAGAGGACACCTAGCTGCAAACAACACCGTAAGAAAGGTATTAGAAGTTGGTTTTTATTGGCCAACGATGTTTAAAGATGCACATTTCTTTGTAAAAGCGTGTAATGCTTGTCAACGGACCGGAAAAATCTCAATACGAGACCAAATGCCACAACGGATTATTCAAAGCGTCGAGATCTTTGATATTTGGGGTATTGATTTTATGGGCCCTTTTCCTTCTTCTTATGGAAATAAATATATTTTAGTAGCCGTTGAATAATTTTCTAAATGGCCGGATGCCCAAGCTTGTGCTACTAACGATGCTAAGATTGTATGCAAGTTTCTTCAACGTTTGTTTGTCGGGTTCGGGTGTCCGAAAGCATTAATCAGCGATAGAGGAACTCACTTTTGTAATTCTCAACTTGAGAAGATCCTCAAGAGATATGGAGTCCAACTTCGACTATCCACATCATATCACCCTCAAACAAGTGGACAAGTAGAGGTAATGAATCGAGGAATTAAAAGAATTTTAGAGAAAACTGTGGGAGTTAACAGAAAAGATTGGTCTAAAGCTACAAGATGCTTTATGGGCTTTCCGGACTGCATTTCGTACTTCCACGGGATTTTCTCCGTATCGACTCCTCTATGGTAAAACTTGTCACTTGCCCATTGAAATCGAACATAAAGCTTTTTGGGCTCTTCGAAGTGCAATTTGGATGACAAACTTACTACGAAAGAAAGAATTTTGCAACTTCACGAACTCGACGAATGGAGATTTCAAGCTTAAGAGAATTCTTTAAATTTCAAGATGAAAACCAAATTGTGGCATGATAAGTGTCTTCGGGGTCCAAAAGAATTCTCCAGTGGTGATAAAGTTTTAATCTTTTAACTCTCGTTTGAAAATGTCTCCAGGAAAATTGAAAAGCTATTGGACCGGTCCGTTTGTAATTTCTCAAGTTTTTCCATATGGAGTTTGCGAGATACTCCGAGAAGATGGATCAACATTCAAAATCAACGGTCAAAGGTTGAAAATTTACATGGAACCTTTCACCAAGAAAGATAACGACCTATATCTCGATTAATGATCGTAATCGGGGAGTCTTTCTTCTTATTCCACTTTGAAAATTGCATTCTTTTATAATTTCTTTTTCGCACCTATTTTCCCTTCTTTTATTTTCCTATTCTCTTTCCTTTGTAATAGTTTTTCATATTTTCTTATTTTTCTCTTAAAATAAGTTGTGGGGTATTCGCTTTTTACACCGAGGACAGTGTAATATTCAAGTTGTAGGGTAGGTGTGTGCTCGTTTTATCTCAATTTACAAATATTTTTCAAAAAATTGTCAAAATTTTCCAAATTTTTTTCCAAAATGATTAGTTTACTTGAAAAGATTATTTTGTGAACTTTTTGAGGGAATTTGATTTGCTTAGCCAATGATATAAACTATTTGTTGAATGTTGAAAGTCTCGAGATTTGATTTGTTTCATCTTGTTGATACTTGATACGAACATGATTATAGGAAATTCCTGAAATTCTTTTGACATAGCTATTTTTGGTTGGTTGTTCCGATCGGTGAACTACTTTTGGACAATTTATTTGAATAGTATTAAGTCTTTTGGGAATGGAAATAACTTGCATTTTTCACTTGAAAAATTCTTTGAGAGACTTGCCACACTTTTAATTTTCGTTGAATAAATTGTTGAATAAAAGGTTGTTTTGCATGTATCCTTTGCTACTTGAGCACCACTCCTTATGGGAATTGAATGCCTGGTGCCCTAAGGTCCTCGGGATCTAGGAGTCATCGGAGTGGAACTCGTTACAAGGGTAGTTAAAGTTGATATTGGTAAGCAAACAATAAAAACCTTGAAAAAAAAGAAAAAAAAAAGAAAGAATTTTACTTTTGAATAAGTGGCTTGTTTCTTGAGATTTGATTGTGATTATATCTCATTGTTGAAGTTTTTGATCGATTGAACCACTATTTGAGTAGTTTTCTTTGAAAGAAAATTTGCTATTTGGATCACCAATTGAGATAGAGCACACACTTCACTCGGGATGCTTTTATGATCATTTTTCGTGTTGAAGTTGAAAATAACTTGTTCAAATTGATTTCTTGATTTAAACATGAAAACACTTGATGAGGCATAAAAGTGAATCATTCTTTAGACACCTTGTTTATGAGATCTTTGAAAAGTAAACTAGTTAAATTTTGAAATCTTTGAGAAATTTCATGCACATTTAAATCAAGTTGAAATTGCTATTTGATCTATTTGATTGTTTTGTATGTTTCTTTCTACAACCTCTCCTATTTGATTTGCTTGAGGACAAGCAAGGTTTAAGTTGTGGGGTATTTGATAACATCAAATATGATCATGTTTTGAAATATTAATTGTTCATGATTTGAGAGCTTTATTGCACTAAATTGAGATAAATTGATTGGTTTTGGGCTTAATTGTATATTTTGCATTTCGGGTAACTTCTGGGGAAAATTAGCTTAAAAAGATAAATTCAGAGGCAAAAAGTGTAACATTCTGGAATTGTGCTACGCCTTTATACGCTATACGCTCGTTGCCCTTTTGTGCATCACGCCCGTATAAAGTAACTAACTGCTCTACGGCCGTCGCACTCTGGATTTTACATTCGTAGGACATAACGACATTAATACGCCCGTAGAGAAGAAAGGGCAATGCCCGTAGTAATGCCGGAATCACTGTTTTATTTGTAAAAATGATGATTTTACCCCTGCTTTCGTTTATCTATAAATTATAGGATTTTTACCATTAATGAAGGTTGGATTAGGCTTATTTAACATACTGTTACTCTGCCATTTTAATTGAAAAGGTTTGGTAGAACTTAGAGAGAAATCTATACTTTGATTTTCCAATTTTCTTAGAGATTACTCTCTACTGTTGTAGTATTGAGTATCTTGGAATTTATTAGGTAGGTTTGCCTCAAACTTTAAGGAAATCTACTAAATCTATTCTAGGGTATTTGTACTACACAAATTGAAGATTCAAGTTGAAGAAGCAAAGAAGAATCAAGAGAAGGAGTTGAAGAGGAAGAAGGTTTAATGTCTATGTTTCACTTTCTCATTTTCTTCTATTATTCCTTGTTATTCTTTGTAATTAGTTAACCAACCTTAGGAACTCTCATTTCTACATTTCTTATAGGTAGATTTGGTTGGTTTTATTTTACAATTTACTTGAGATATTGTGATATTCTTGGATTGAATGATTGTGGTTTTTATTAATTTGAATTGCAATTTCATTGATGGCTTTATATCTGAATTTTATCTTTAGTATAAGCTTTGATTTGAGATTGTGGTTCCGGATTAACACTAATTGTTAGGCCGGACCTTGGATATATGATTAGTGCCAAGTTAATGTGATTAGTTTCCTATTGATGGACCGGACCTTGGATGATTGATAGGAGATCTAGTTGTGTTAACATTCAAGTGTTCTTAATCTAGGAATTTCTTGCCACGATCCGTATGGAGGAAATTCTACTTTAGACTTGAATTTGGTGGAACTATGATACTAGATCCAAGATTATCCTATTCTTGGTATTTTGTATCTTCTTATCTCACCTATATTTCACTAAGAGTTCCTTCCAACCTTTTTACTTGCTTTATTCTTTACATTGTTCATTTACTTTGTTTTCTAGGAAATTATAATTCAATCCTATCATTCTTGATAAAGGTTGGATTACTTAATGATTGATTCATACTTCCAAATCATATTCATAATTGATTTAATTATATTTTTCACACTAAAAATTAATAGACGTCTTGGGGAAAACGATTTTTATAAATATTAAAATCCGAATACTACCTTTATTTACTAAACTATTTCGATAGGTTCTCTGCCTAGTTGAGTTTATTTTCTAAGTGACAATTCTATTTTAATATTGAGAATTCCTATTATTTTTAGTATTATTTTATTCAATTATTTATATTATTTTTATATATAAATATAACTCATCAATGAGTCCTAACATTCGACTAAGACTCTTTCCTAGAATGAGTAAAGATAAAAGGAGGAGAGAATTTTTCTTTTTTTTTTTTTTTTTGTCGGTGGGATCCAATAGGACTCATTTATGTGAATGAGTCAAAGTCAGATTGGAAAATAGTTTCAAAAATATGACTAAATAGAGAACAATTTAAAAAAGTAGAGTCATTTTGAGAAAAGACTGTATATATGAATTAAGAAAAAAAATAATAATAATAAATTATTACTCTAAATTGAGGTGATAAAAAAGTGAAGTTAGTTTGTGGTTAAGTTTTGAAACGTGAACCCATAATATCACTTTTTTCATATTCATCACTCAAAAATAGTTATAATATCAATTTAAGAGAAATATTATAATCATAAAATTATATAATTGCAAAGTATCATCCAATACATTATAAATATCAAATTTACAATAATAATTTTTATTTTTATTATTATTATTATTATTATTATTTAAATACTCTCAAAGTATAATGTATTTAATAATTTTTATACGATTTTCGAAGTTAAGCTCTTTGAAGAGTTGCACAAGGGAGTTTGTCAGGACCATTATTCAAAAAAAGCGTCATACACCAAGAATATTATTGGCCAATTCTTTGCAAAAACACATAAATTTGTGCGAAAAAGTGTAAGAGTTTCCATCTCATAAAATAGTTCATCAGTTGTTATAGATAGAACAAACTTTCGTTATTTCAATTTCATACTTTAATATGTGAGGTATAGATTTTATGAACAAATTTATAAAGTAACAAGTATATGATGGTTGTAATTGAGTACTTCACCAAGCAGAATAAGACTAAAATCACTAGTTAACTCGACTTACTATGTTACTTCAAATTACTCTCAAACATAATCATGATCATGGTACCCAATTTTTCAAGAGGTTTATGACAAAATGTCATAGACTTCAAGTTAAGCACTGAAAATCATATTCATACATCCATAGGGTAACAACCAAGCCGAAGCAATAAACAAGTGGTGCTGAATTCTTTTAAAAAATAATTATTAATTTTTTATATAGAATAATAAAAAGTTATTATAGTAATTCAATTTTTAAAAATTAAAAGAAAAAATACATTAATTTTAATATTTTTGTAAAAATATGACATTTGATAATTAAAAAAAAAATGAGAGTGAGAGTAATCAAAATCCTATAAAAGTCCACGTAGGCTGAGCTGTCCGAGGTGGATTTCACGATAGACCCACGTGGTCTCGAATAGGATCCCGCCGAGGTCCGGCTGGCGACTAGAGTACATACGCTCGGACATGATCTCCGACAAGGATATTACCACCGAACTCCACATTAAATGCACCCGACTCGACAGACACTATTTGAAGCAACCATTTCAGAACCGGCAAGAAAGGTACCACTCCAGGTGACACCTCCCGCTCCTCTCCAACGCCTCACGCAACAACCGTAGATCGGTTAACAAGGTTGGAAAACCTTCTTCGGCACTTTGTGCAAGAAGTGGGTGTGACAAAGCATAATGAGAATGCTCGGACATTGGTGGAACAGATCCAAGGGCCACCAGATGTTGTGCTAGAGGTACATCAACTTCAGGAGATGATGGACAGTGTTAAGGTTAACATTGCATACTTGAAGCAGAGTGTATTGGAAGTTGCGGTGAGCACTGTTGGAGCTATTGTAAGTAGTAAGGTCAAGGTAAAAGTACTTGAACCAGTTGCGTATACGGGTGTCCGCAATGCAAAGGTGTATTGTGCTTTGGTTACTATATTATTAAGAATAGATTATGATTGAGATTAACTTAAGTGTAGAGGATAAGAGCAAATATGTTGTCACTTAATTAACCAAAACCTAAGGCAGAGTACCTATCGTATGCAGATAGTAACACAATAGTATCAATGATTTTACATTTATAATATTATCGTTTTATCCCAAGAACGTTGGTGACGGCTTACTAGTGTTTTATCGATTATGGCAAGTCTTGTTTAGAAAAAATTAGTCCTAAGGTTCAATTCAATTCGTCGGAAGGGGTTTCTATAATTTAGGAATTGAAGTGACTAGGTTGGTGGTTTATGAATCTTGATTAGTTTCACTTGAATCAATTAAGTTGACCTATGTTCGAAGATTAATTTAAGTGGATCTAAGGAAATTATGAATTCAATTTATTTTACTACTATACTTGAGTTGTCTAATGTGATTACCTCAATACGGTTCGTTGCAAGTAATCCTAAATCATTTAGGTCTGTTATTAAGTTGTCAATTCAATAACTTAAACCCTAAGATCAGCTTGACGTTCTAACTCAAGATTATTAGGATGCCTAACGTCAATACGGTTTGTTGCAAGTTATTAGTCCTAATTTGGCAATTTATTAATTCTCCTAATATGGTCTCCTTAACAAATTGTCAACTAATTAATTATTCTAATTTCATGCTCGACTAGATGCGACCCTAGGTTTCGTGGGACAAATTCAAATAAGAAACTAAATTGAAAGCATAAGACAAAGTGATTTCACAATGAAAGTTCAAACAATATCCTCCCGGGATTTCATAATTTCAAATATCCAATCAATCAACAACTTTCTTCAAAAAGTAGTAAAAAAAAGATTTCATGACAACAGAATACAACTAATAAAGAAAACGAAATACATGAATCAAAATACAAGGAGAAAGTAAGTTTGTCGTTTTCGTTGTCACAACTCCAACGAAAAGACTTGTTTCTCCATATATGCCAGACTCCTATCTTTGAATTCCTATCTCGATCTACAGATCTTAGCTACACCTCTCAACTACTACTATAGCGCTCGACCTTACGGTTCAAGGCTCAAGCACTATACTAAAACTCGAGAAATATAAAAACCGAGAATCTAACTAAGAGCGAATCACGAGAGTTCTATAAGTGAGAAACTCATAATTGCTCATATGTTCCGAGTGATTCTGGTGAACTTGAACAATTGATGGAGTGCCTCTAATTTTATAGGAGTGAAATTGGGGGCGTTTTGGACCATTTGCAGCACAAAATCTCGGATATCTCGTGTCTAGAACTCAGTACGGCCGTAGTAGACTCAATACAACCATAGTGAAGCTTACTACGGCCGTAGTGGCCCCCAAAATCAAGATAACGGTCATAGTTCTTCCGAAATTGCCGAGTATGGACATAGTGATCAACAGTACGGTCGTACTGTTCACTATGGCCATAGTAATCTTTTGTAAAATTGTAAATTTGTCCCAAAATTTGTTCCTTCTTCAATTTGAGACCCTAAACTTTCTGAAATAAAAAACAAGGCAAATTTGCGTAATTCCCGATCAATTAAATCAAATAACTCCCAAATTAAGTACAAAATACTTCTCAAAACATGATATAATTTAGATATATTAGTCGAATATTTCCGTTAAATTTTCTCACAAAAAAAAATAACATATCTATTTTATCTTCTTGAATCAAATTTCGAAACACAAGAAAATAAAAATAATAATAATAATAAATCTTTTAAAAAGAGAGAGTCTTTAAGAGAGATATGGTTTAAAATAAACTCGTATTAGTAACGAATTATAAAATCAATGGTATGTGTTTTGAGTGAGTAAAAATAAATATCAAATAAGACAAATAATCTCACAAAACAAGTGTCACATAATCAAACACAATTAAGACAGAGTACCTATCGCATGCGAGATAGTAACACGGGAGTACCACGATTTTAAATTTATAAATATCGTATCCTCGGGAACATTGGTGACGACTGGTTAGTTTCTACCAATTATGATAATCTTTAAGGTTCGGGGAATTAGTCCTATATGTCCATTCAATTCAGGTTTGTTGATTCAAATAATAATTAAGAATGGAAAACAATTGACTAAGATCTCTAATGAAGTATGTATGATTAATTAAGTTGAACAGTGTTCGAAGGTGTAGCTTGCAAGCGGATCTAAGGCAATTATGAATTCGAATTATCTTACTACCGTACCTGAGTTATCTAAGATAATTACCTCAGTATGGGGGTTGCAAGTAATCCTAAATCTTTTTAGATTAATTATTAAGGCGTCAATTTAATAAAGTAATCTTAAGATTTGCATTGATTATTAACTCAAGATTATTAGGTTGTCTAACCTCAATATAGGGTTGCAAGTTATTACACCTAATCCGACAATTCATTAAATCTCCTATGGGGAGGTCTCAATAACAAATTGTCAAAACAGCAAATTATTCCAAATAAATACTCAACTAGATGTAACTCTAAGTCTCATAGCATTATTTGAATAATAAGTCAAGTTGAAAGCATAAAGCAATAATAATCACAATGATAATCACAAACAGTATCCTTTCTGGGAAATTAAAATAAATAATTCTAATTGTATCATTAATTAAAAAAGAATCTCACGAGACAGAGTTGAAGTTAATAACAGATGAAAAATAATAAAACCGATAAGAGGGAAAAGAAAAGTTGTCGTTTTGTTGTCACTACTTCGACGGCGGGACTTGACCTCCGATTCTTCCCGAATCTTACTAGCCTTCCTCCTTGTCTTGCTCACGAGATCTTCTAGTAACCTACCTCTCAACTAAGCTATAGAGCTCTCCCTTATGGTGGAGGCTCAAACCCTAAAGCTAAGAAGAAAAATATAAAAACTAGAAAATATTTAACTACGAGGGAAATTTCGAGAATCTATGGAAGTAGAAACTCGAAATTCCTCGAATTCTCTCGCAACTCGAGCTCTCTGGCGAGTTGGTGGTGTCTTGGAAAAGCATGACTGCCGCCTCTATTTATAGGAGTAGAAGTAGAGTTTGAGTAGAATTAAAAGACCGGAATTTTAGGATCTGGGACCCTAGTACGGTCGTAGTCTATTCAGTATGGCCATATTGACACTATGGTCGTACTCCATTCAGTATGGCCGTACTGAAGTTTCCAAAAATTACAATTTAGTCCCTGATTTCTTCATTTCTTCAATTTCAGTCCTAAAACTTCTATAAAGCGAAAATAGAACAAATTTGTGTAATTTCCAGTCAATTAAGTCCAATTAAACTCTAAATTAAACATAATTACCCTTTAAAAACATGATATAAATTCGACATATCGGATTACCCCACACTTAACTTTTTGCTTGTCTGCAAGCAAACTACTTAAATACATAATAATCTTTTAAACATAAATACCATGAAATCAAAAAGTAAATTTTTCCAAAAATTTACTCCTTAGTAAATCAATTCTATCAAGATTTTTCAATTATGCAAAAAGGAATATAATACTCCTGTTTGCCTCATAAACCATTCTTTGCAAAAATCAAATAGAAACAACTTGAAACTTATATTAATTCAACATATGTCAAGCCATAGAATTTCCCCGAGGTGTAGTGTGTGGTTTCGACTTTACTAATTCAATCAATAGACTTCTCCCTAAACAACAAGAAATAATAGTACATCAATCCTTAGGTTTCATGATAACACTAAATTTGATAATGTTTTGGAAGGATAATTGTGCATAATTGTTGAGGTTTATTAGAGTAAATTGAGATAAATTTGTTAATTGTGCACTTAATTGTGATATTTCGATTTCGGGAAGTTGGTGGGGCTAATTGACCAAAAGAGTGAAGTTCAAGGACTAAAATGCAATTTTTGGAAAGTTATACTCGCCCAGTCAAAGAACACGCGCTCGGTTCACGAACACGCGCTCGGTTCAAGAACACGCCCTGCAACACTAGAGAACACGTGCTCGGTGGATGAACACGCCCAACATGAAGGATGAACACGGCCAAAAGAACACGTGCTCGGTGATAAACCTGTTACCGAGGGGGTGTTACATATACCACTGAGCCCGTGTTGACTCACTGTTCCGAATTTTTATAGAATTCTTTGTAAAATGACGATTTTACCCCCCGCTTCCGGTTATCTATACATATTGAGATTTTCAGCAGTGTTGAGGCTGGCTAGTTTTGGAAGGTGTTATGCTATCATTTTAATTTTGTAATTGTTGGTTAGGCTTTGAGATTAGATCTATACTTTGTAATTTTCATTTCTTTGAGATCTTTCTCAATTGTTGTAGTTGTAAGAGTCTCTTGTAGTTCTTTGTGTGAAGTTGCCTCGAATTGTAAGGAATTTCCTTGAAGGTTTGCAAGAGAGGATTCAACTATCTCAACTTGAAGATTTGAAGAAGAACAAGAAGACTTACAAGGAGGGAGTTGAAGAGGTTTCTCTACTTCTATTACTTTTTGTAATTTCTATCTTGTATTTAGTTACCAACCTTAGGAACTCTTCTTTCTACATTTCTTTTAGGTAGAAATGGTTGGTTTTTATCTTACAATTTACTTTGGGCATTTTATGGTTTTCATGGATTGAATATTGTGGTTTTATTGATTTGAATTGCAATTTCTATCTTAGCTTTGGATCTGAATTTTATCTTGAGTATTGAGCTCCGATTTAAGGTTGTAGTTTCGGATTAACACTAATTGTTAGGCCGGAACTAGGACATATGATTAGTGCCAAGTTGATTTGATTAATTTCCTTTTGATGGACCGGATGGACCGGAACTAGGATGATTGATGGGAGATTTGATCTTGTCAACATTCAAGTGTTCTTAAATCAATGAATTTCTTGCAACGAATTGTATTGAAGAAGTTCATCCTTAGACTTGAATATTGGTGAGATTATGATAGTTAATTCATGATTAATCTTGCCCTTAGTAGTTTGTATCCTTCATTTCTCCTATGATTTCCTATGAGTTTCTACCTTCCATTACTTGCTTAATTCTCTACTTTACATTGTTTACTTTACTTTGCTTTCTAAGAAATTAGAATTCAATCTTATCATTCTTGATAAAGGTTGGATTACTTGAGATTGATTCATACTTTCAAAACATATTCATAATTGATTTAATTATATTTTCCACACTAATTATTAATAGACGTCTTGGGGAAAATGATTTTTATAAATATTAAAATCTGGATACTTACTTTAATTTACTAAACTATTCGATAGGTTCTCTGCCTAGTTGAGTTTATTTTCTAAGTGACAATTCTATTTTATTCTTGAGAATTCATATTATTTTTAGTATTATTTTATTCGATTATTTATATTACTTTTGTATATAAAAATAATTCATTAGTTCACAACAACTAATCACAATCACTTTAGGAACCCATGTTGAATGTCACACAATCCTAATATATTTTTCTTGCACGAATGCATTTTTTTTTTTAAAAAAAAAAAACTCTAATTGTAAACAAGTTGTTGCTTAAAAATATCAACTTTAACTACCCTTGTAACGAGTCACAATCCGGTGGCTCCCGGACCTCAAAGACCTTAGGGCACCGGGCATTTAATTCCCTTCAGGAATGGTCCTCAAGTAGCAAAGGATACTTGCAAACAGACTCTATTACTAAAAATAAACTAAACTAAAACTAATGGAAATCTCCTCAAATTCTTTCAAGTAACCATAACGGTTATCATGCATTCTAAAAGATATCATGCTATGCTCTCAAGTGTCCAAAGATAATCTATCTATCAAACAGTTAATCAAATTTTCGAGCTAAAAAATCTTTGAGGAATTTCCTATAAAAGGACTTGTATCAAATTCTTATAAAGATTTCTCATCATCTCTAAAAGACTTAAGCATTGAAACAGTTAATTTATATCATAGGTTGAGTAAATAATCATCTTGCATAAAATATTTATTCAAGATAGATTTTGAAAAAAAATAAATTCAAAAAGACTTTGAAAAATTTGAGACGAACAGAATTATTCTAAGACACCCCACACTTATTTGAAAACAAGGGAAAAACATAAAGGAATTGGGTGTATCAAAAACATCTATATCATATAAGTTCAATTATATCTCAAACATATGATAAATGCGTTCTCAACACATACCCCTAGAAAACAAACAAATAATAATAAAAAGGGAAAAAAAAAAAAAAGGAAAAGGAAAAGGGAAAAAGAACCAGGAATCGATGATGATTCATGTTATATGAATATCTTCCTTTAATCCGATCAAAGTCACATCACAAAGATACCTAAGAATTTAGTATCTTTTTGTCAAATGATAAACAATTAAAAAGAGAGAATATCAAATGATAAATTAATACTAAATAATTTGGAGAAGTAGAGATCAATAGATTTATAGAGTAACTCAAAATTCTTTTAATAATGAATCCCTAAAAAGCTTTAGAAGCCTTGATATGTCAAATTTATATCGTGTTTTTAAGGGGTAATTATGTTTAATTATGTTTAATTTAAAGTCTAATTAGACTTAATTAAATGGAAATTACGCAAATTTGCTTTGTTTTCGCTTTTTGGAAGTTTCAGGACTGAAATTGAAGAAATCGGGGACTAAAAGGGAAATTTTTGGAAAAAGTTCAACACGGGCGTGTTTCTACCCGTGTTGCACCCGTGTTGAAGACAGCTTTGGCGTCCCACATCGAATATTTACTGTTTTCAGCTCCTTTTCTACTCCTATAAATAGAGGTGGCAGCCAAGCCTTTGACACCAACCACTAATACACCAGAGAGTGCAGAGTGCGAGAGAATTTGAGGGATTTCGAGTCTCTACTTCCGTAGATTCTCGGAAATTACCCTCATAGTTAAATATTTTCTAGTTATTATATTTTTCTTCTTAGCTTAGGGTTTGAGCCTCGAACATAAGGGAGAGCTCTATAGCTTAGTTGAGAGGTGTGATTCTAGAAGATTTCGTGGGCAAGACAAGGAGGGAGGGCTGGTAGGGTTCGAGAAGAATTAGAGGTCAAGTCCCGTCGTCGAAGTAGTGACAACCAGACGACAACTTTTCTTTTCCCTCTTCTCAAGTCTATTATTTTTCATTCTTTATTTACTCTATCTTTGTCTCATGGGATTCTTTTATTATTAATGATAAAATTAGAGCTTTTATTAATTTCCCGGGAAGGATACTATTTGTGATTATCATTGTGATTATTATTGCTTTATGCTTTCAACTTAGTTTCTTATTCAATTTATGCGTTGACATATAGTTTTGCATCTAGTTGAGCATATAATTGGAATAATTAATTAATTGACGGTTTGTTAAGGAGACCCAACCATAGGAGAATTAATGAATTGCCGGATTAGGTCTAATAACTTGCGGCAACCATACTGAAGTTAGGCAGCCTAATAATCTCGAGTTCATAATCATTGCAAATCTTAAGATTAACTTATTAAATTCACGACTTAATAATTAATCTACAAAGGTTTAGGATTACTTGCGACAACCATATTGAGGTAATCACATTAAATAACTCGGGTACGGTAGTAAAGTTAATATTAATCATAATTGCCTTAGATCTGCTTAAAGCTACATCTTCGAATATGATCATTCTAATTAAATCATAGAACTGAATAAGAATCTTAAACCATATCTGTTTCAATTCTATTTATGTTCTAGCAACAATCTCATGAATTGATTCTTATCCTAGGGTTAACTTTTGTTAATAAATTCTTGTCATATTTAATAATTACTTATAACTGTTGTCAACGTCTTTGGGTCTATACGATATTATAAATGTAAAATCGTTGATGTTTCCATGTTACTATCTGCATACGATAGGTACTCTGCCTTAGATTTTGGTTATTTAAGTGACAACCTATTTGTTTTCCTTGAATTAATCTCAATCATAATCTATGCTAAAAATATAGTAACCAAAATTCACATCAAGCCTCAAGAGTGGAAGAACATTACCATGTCTTCTCAATAGGGTTTCAATAATGAAAGAATGTCCTACTCAAGTTACCTGTATAATCAATTGATTGCAATTTTATCCATGATGACTTTGATTATGATGACAAGTATCCCTCAACAATAGATATATCTTGTAGATGAAATTAAGTTGTGCATGCATTCACAATAATAATCTCATAACACTCAATATCTATCTAGAAAAATATCTGTTTGGAACATCAAGCATTTATTCAAACAATTTATACCACATAAGTCCTCTCTGGAACATCCAGATTCTATTCATGAAAATCCTAAACTTGAACATCCAGTCCTCTCATAGAGTAGCCATGAATTACCCCAAAATACCAAATAGGAATAAATATAAAGAATAATTCATCAAATATGTTTATTTGCAAAAGAAAGAATGAATCCAAAAACAAAACAACTATCCTACTAAATAAAATAACGAAAGTTTAAAGAAATAATGGGAAAGAAGAAAAGGAAAGAAACTAATTAATTGGAGAAGGACTTGGAGGTGAATAATCTTCTTCCTCATCATCTGTGGACTTGGCATCGTAACATTGAGGTGTTACTTTAGGCTTCACATTTGGTTGTAAGGATTTGTAGTAGTTTGTCATGTTCGTTGCCTCTAACCTCTTCAGGCAAATATCTTGTTGATATGCTATTTCCTCTTGACGAGCAATTGCACTTATCATAAATTCCTCAAACTTGTTCTTAGGAACATAAGATGTATTCTCATCCGACTTTCGCTGCTCTTCTTCTTCCTTGAGACTTGGGGGTGTGATTACTTGAGTTATCCCAATATCCTGCAGAATACTAGAATCAACTGGTATTGTGCAATCACTCAACCTTGTCAAGTTCTCATTCGCAAATATCACTCCTGTTGATCTCGCAAGTCTCGTAATAAAAGGTCTAAAACCTAAAGGTTGTGTTTTAGATTCCTTAACATGTTTGTTAATAATCCGAGCGAAAACTTTACTTAAATCAACGGGTTTCTCGTGGTACATGTGGGAGAAGACAACTATTTCCAAAGGACTAAGAATTGCCTTACTTTCCTTCTTGCTAGTAGTTATGTATGGAAACATAGTGTGAAGATAGCGAAGGCTTAGATGAATATCCGAAACGCTTGTTGTATCGCATTATACTCTTTTTGAGTAGCTCTAATATGATCCCAATACATTGATGTATTTTCCGAGAACTCTCTTGCTGCACTATGATAAATGTATGATTTGACTTCTTCTTGAGTTCAAATTCCTAAATACATACCAAACTCTTTAGTACTCATATGATGATCTATATAACCAAGGCGAAAACTAATTATCTCGTTTTCATAGTTGTATGTCGAATAAAATTCAAAAATTAACTCGGCATAGATAGGCTCATCTATCGTAAAAAAGCGTGCATAAGGACGAATGAGCATCATTCTCCTTATATCACTCTCTATTCCTAACGAGAAAGCAGTTCCTCAATCAATCCTACGACCTTGTGCCACTTGTCGATCTAAAAGTTTCTCATACCTCTCTTCATACTCTTTCTCAACCTCTGAGAACGTAAGACAATGATGTCTATCTCGAGTATGAGTAAAACTTTTTGTGACATATTTATTGTCCTTATCCATATCGGGTAATTCCAGTTTCCTCTTTGCCCTAGCCTTGCGAAGTAGCTGCTCTGGGTTGTCAAACATATCTCCTAACTTGCTTCTTGTAGTCTGAGTCATCTTCCTATTAAAAGCAAAGAATAGGAGTTAGTAATAAAATTTCCAAGGCTTTGGAGTTTTAGGGTTTTAAGAATATTTAGATTTTTATAGATTTTAAGATACTTATGATTTTTATGGTTTTTTTTTTTTTATATATTTTATGAAAGCTCTCTAGATGATCTCTAGAATAACTCCTAGTATGATTCTAGAATATATTTTCTAAAATTTAGATATTCCTATCTTTAATTAAATTTAGATAATTTCTAAAATTAAAAATTTTAGGAAATCCTATACTTAGGAGGATCGAGTTTACTTTACTTAATCAAATTATGTCATAAAGAATAATTACTACCGTTATCAAATCATAAAACTGCTAAAATTTTATGAATTTTACATCCCCGGCAACGGTGCCAAAAGTCCGATGTGAATTTTGGTTACTATATTTTTAGTATAGATTATGATTAAGATTAATTCAAGGAAATCAAATAGGTTGTCACTTAAATAACCAAAATCTAAGGCAGAGTACCTATCGTATGCAGATAGTAACATGGAAGGATCAACGATTTTACATTTATAATATAGTATAGACTCAAAGACGTTGCAAAACAGTTATAAGCAATTATTAAATATGACACGAATTTATTAACAAAAGTTAACCCTAGGATAAGAATCAATTCATGAGTTTGTTGCTAAAACATAAATAGAATTGAAACAGATATGGTCTAGGATTCTTATTCGATTCGATGATTCAATTATGATGACCTATATTCGAAGATATAACTTTAAGCAGATCTAAGGCAATTATGATTAATATTAACTTTACTACCGTACCTGAGTTATCTAAGATAATTACCTCAATATAGGGGTTGCAAGTAATCCTAAATCTTTTTAGATTAATTATTAAGGCGTCAATTTAATAAAGTAATCTTAAGATTTGCATTGATTATTAACTCAAGATTATTAGGCTGCCTAACCTCAATATGGGGGTTGCAAGTTATTACACCTAATCCGGCAATTCATTAAATCTCCTATGGGGAGGTCTCAATAACAAACTGTCAAAATAACAATTATTCCAAATAAATACTCAACTAGATGTAATCCTAAGTCTCATAGCATTATTTGAATAATAAGTCAAGTTGAAAGCATAAAGCAATAATAATCACAAAACATTATCCCTTCCGGGAAATTAAAATAAATAATTCTAATTGTATCATTAATAATAAAAGAATCCCACGAGACAGAGTTAAATTTAATAAAAGATGAAAAATAATAAAATTGAGAAGAGGGAAAAGAAAAGTTGTCGTTTGGTTGTCACTACTTCGGCCAGGCGGGACTTGACCTCCGACTCTTCCCGAATCTTACTAGCCTTCCTCCTTGTCTTGCTCACGAGATCTTCTAGTAACCTACCTCTCAACTAAGATATAGAGCTCTCCCTTATGGTGGAGGCTCAAACCCTAAAGCTAAGAAGAAAAATATAAAAACTAGAAAATATTTAACTACGAGGGAAATTTCCGAGAATCTATGGAAGTAGAAACTCGAAATTCTTCGAATTCTCTGCAACTCGAGCTCTCTGCGCGAGTTGGTGGTGTCTAGAAAAGCATGACTGCAGCCTCTATTTATAGGAGTAGAAGTAGAGTTTGAGTAGAATTAAAAGACCGGAATTTTAGGATCTGGGACCCTAGTACGGTCGTAGTCTATTCAGTATGGCCATATTGACACTATGGTCGTACTCCATTCAGTATGGCCGTACTGAAGTTTCCAAAAATTACAATTTAGTCCCCGATTTCTTCATTTCTTCAATTTCAGTCCTAAAACTTCTATAAAGCGAAAATAGAACAAATTTGTGTAATTTCCAGTCAATTAAGTCCAATTAAACTCTAAATTAAACATAATTACCCTTTAAAAATGCGATATAAATTTGACATATCAATTACCTCAATATGGTGGTTGCAAGTAATCCTAAACCTTTTTAGATTAGTTATTAAGGTATCAATTTAACAACATAATCTAAAGATTTGCATTGATTCCAAACCCGAGATTCTTAGGCTGTCTAACCTCGGTATGGTGGCCACAAGTTTTTTTTTCCAAAGGAAAGGGATCGTATATATATTAAACAAAGGTTAATATACACAGCAATGCACATGAAGTGCAAAGAGGCTATACAAAAGCTAACTAAAGTTACAACTCTAATGTAAGCTAGACAAATAGATTCTCCCACACCCTAGTAAGAGACTGCTTAACAAACAAAAAACGGTCGGGCCACGATACGGAATTATGGATCTCTGCATTTCTGCTCATCCATAGATCATGTATGCATTGACAGAACACATATCGCCAGTAGAGCTGGTTGGTCTGTCTCTCCATACCCTTTGATAAGTTCAAACTTATCCAGTCATCCAAATCAGCAGTCCAGAAGTTAGCCTAAGTTGGTCCATTCCACAGAATTTCCCACACCCCCTAGCTCTCGGACAATCCCGCATCACATGGAGGAGATCCTCGTTCCCCCGCTTGCAATGGTTGCATAGAGGGGTAGGTATGATGGATTTCCGCCAAAGCGCTTCCGCAGTAGGTAAACGTCTATGCTTTAAAAGCCAGAGAGTCATAGACGGTCTGGATGGCCCTTTAAAAGACCAAAGTTTACTCCAGGCGGAATAATGAGGCCTGTCCATAAGACTAGATATCAGCATATAAGGCAGACACAGAGGAGAAGCAACCGGATGGAGAGGCTTTCCAAGTCCAGCTATCCTTCGAACCTTGCACAGGTACAGTAGCCAGAATTTTCAGCAGGATATCCTTGTCCAGTACTGATTCAACCCATCCAACCTCCGGGCCCCATTCTCATCGAGGTAGTCACATACCCGGTTCTTCACCCACGCTTCAGGTGGACATTGTATACATCTAGTCAGTATCGGCTCATCTCTTATTCATATATCTTTCCAAAACAGCATTGTATTCCCCTTACCGACCACCCGGGCTAGACCATCTCTGAAGGACTCCCAACCTTTCCCGATGTTGCGCCAGGTGTGAGAAGCAACCGATCTTGCTTTGACTCCCTGCAAATCCTGCAGACCCCCGTATTTCATTAAACGAGACGGCTCCACAACAAATGAGGATTCGAGAGCATGCCGCAAACACAACCGTGCTAGGGATACAATATTCGTCGATCCTAACGCTCCCCAAACCCCTAACCCACAACCTCCCAAAGCCGAGATGAGCCCTTGCTCGGCACATATTCTCCCATTTCGAAACCCACATGCAGCCGTATCTTCATAACTATGGGATGGCATAAGTGGCTTTTGACATACGCCGTATAGAAGACACTAACCCCTGAAATAGGTTCCAAGAATAGAGCAATAGCTACCCCTACTTCACCTTTAACAGATCTATTTGCACCGACACCCGCTTGTGAAGACCGGAACCTAAATGAGTTCCAAGATTAGCAAGGTACCCGACTTCACCTTTAACATCTATTTGCGCCCCCCACAGCAGAAAAATCAAATAATAGTCCTTTCATAACTTTTGGCCCGGCTTGCTCTGCCGCGACGCAGCTCCAAACAACAAGCAAATCATCCGCAAAAAATAAGTGAGAAATGGCTGGTCCATTCCGAGATGCTCTCGGGGGCTTCCAACAACCACTTGTGATCGCAGAGGAGATCCGTTGTCCCAATACTTCCATACACAACACAAACAAATATGGGGATAAAGGATCTCCCTGCCTAAGTCCACGTTGTGGTTGAAACTCCTCCAACCTTTTACCATTCCATAAAATCGATAAAGATGTCGAAGAGATACAGGAGAGTATGAGCCCCGCCAAATGCGTACTAAAACCAGCCGCCAGAATGACCTCCCGCAGACCACTCTACTCGGTCTTATGCTTTTTCCAAATCTACCTTGACTATCATACCTCCCAACTTCCCTTTCTTCCTCTGTAAAGAATGAATCATCTCTTGAGCGATCACTATATTATCCACCGCCTGACGTCCCGGTACAAAGCTAGTCTGTGATTCCCCGGTAAGTTTAGGCATTAGTGACTTGAGACGATTGGCTAACACTTTCATCACAATCTTAATAAGCACATTACATAATGCAATGGGCCACAGCTAGGTTAACATCTCCGGATGTTTCACCTTAGGGAGCAAACAGATGAACGTCTTGTTCTCCTCTTCCTTGATCATCCCCACACGGAAGATATCCCGAATATACTTGCAGACCGACATACCCACTAGGCTCAAAAACTTCTGAAAAAAATGAGGAATGAAACCATCTGGGCCGGCAGCTTTATCAGGGCCCATATGGAATACAGTAAACCTCACCTCTTCATCTGAAACCCCTCTATTAAGCCAATTTTTGTCTGAGTGATTCAACACTGGGAAGTGCCACTCTTCTCGGTTACACGGCTTTGTTGGCTCAAACTCATACAACTTCTTATAAAAATTCACAACCCATTCCTCCAAAACTCTTGGATCATCACACCAAGTACCGTCAGGTCCCTTTAGCTGTTCGATCCTCCTACGTCGTTGGCGAATAACAGCTGTAGTGTGAAAAAATTTTGTATTTCAGTCTCCCTCCTTATCCATTGATTCTTCGACCGTTGTTTCCAAAAACTTTATAACTCAAAATAACACATCGGACATGATTTTTAGTTCACTTCAATTCATAAAAAATAACCATTTTGGGAGATAGTTGTTTATATAAAAATTAGTTGTTTATATATATATATATAGATAGATAGATAGATAGATATAAACACAGGGAAAACTACTAATCTTAAGAACAAGAAAAGAGGAATGAAATAAAACGCTTAGCAAAACTAAAATTCTAGTGAACAGAACCACCACCGCCGCCGCCGCCAGATTGATCGAACCAAGCATCAATAACATCACCATCATCCAATCCCGGATCTTTTGCAATCAGTAAATCTTTGATCTTCATCCCGTCGAAGGTGAAACGAAGGGTTTCGTAATTCAGGCCTAGTTTATCGCAATAAGCATGCACCGCCTTCTGAAGAGGAACATTTTGCCTAATCCTCATCGACAGGTCTTGTTGGCCTTCCCCCTGAATTGTTATAGTCACGCGACTTTTCTTCTCCATTATTAATAATATCGGGAGAATTCTCCACAGGAAGTTAAGTAGCCAGCTTTCCTATTTGTAGTTGAGAAGAGATGCCAGAGTTGATGCCGGTTGAGAATCCCGATCAAGACTTTTTTTTTTTTTTTTTTGTGTGAAATGAATCCCGATCAAGACTTGTTTCCAAGATAAACCTTTCAAATTTCCATCTCATACATCTAATCCCAATCTACAAAATCAACCCAAAAAAATTATTTTTTTATAAAACAAAAATCTCTTAAAGATAATATATAAATTTATATTTGACAAACTTAGTCTTAATTTTTTTTTTTCATTTTTAAAGTCTTAAACTTTTTTACCTAAGAAAATCAAGGTCCTTTTTTATAAATTTCCTCAAAATTTTTTAAAATTTAATGGTTTGTGTAGTTTATTTAATAAAAGGAAAGACTAATTAAGTCATTTTACATTAAATATATTTTTATATATATATCATTTTATCATTTCGACAATATTTTGTGAATGAGTGTTGCAACCCTTTTTTACTCTAAATTTCATGTAAAGTAACTTAATTATCGATTCTTTAATCAACTTAAATCATACAAAACATTAAATTTTAAAAATTTTTGATAAAATGTGTGCAAAAGGACCTTAATTGTCTTAAGTAAAAAAGTTTGGGACTTTAAACCTACTACTTGTGGTTAAATAATATGATAATTGATAAACGATTTAATGCATTGCCATTAGATCAGGCAATACAAGGTTATCGCTACCAATACTGAAATCAAACCCAAACCACACTTCTCACTTCATAACTCTTTCAAATCTTATTAAAATACCAATAAAAATATAATATATGTAAAATTAATTAACTCTAAAAATTAATAATAATTATTTCTTATTAATTTAACAAGAATAAGCCCCTCCCCTTTTGTCCCAAGAATAAGCTTAAAGTGCTCAAAAATATATTGATTTATTTCGAGATTGAGTCAAAAGCTTTCGAAACAAATTAAATTTATTATACTTTTATTTGATGGATCAGCACAAATTGAATCAACGAATCAATAAAGATTAGAACAAACATTATAAATCAAATTTTTTAACATGACCTAGTATACATGTTCATTTGAAATGCAAGAAAAGAAATGAAAAAAGAATTATCAAGTAATAAATCAGACCAAAACCACAAAATAGGTTACTTGAATCAAACCAAGTACTCAAACCCCTCTCTCTCTCTCTGGGAACTGCAATTTTACTAATGAGAATGCATTGAATTGCTAAAACTAACCCTCCAATTCTATGTTTGCATGTGAGAATGAACTTCCTCTTTTTTCCAAGAGTAATCAATGAACATATAAAAAGCTCTGTACAGCAAAACAACAAAAAGTACAATCAACTTTAAAGAATTCATGCAATTTAAGAGCACCCAGATTCTAATCCTATTAAGTTATTAAGTTTGAACATGGCAGCAAAATCCAGAACTTCTTAGCATATAATCTTCCTATCTTGATCAAAACAATACGGGGCATGTTCTTACACCTAGGATTTCACAAGTTGGATCGTGATTTTCCTAATCAAGACATTTGAACAGCATTAAACCATTTAAGGTACATTAGCAGATTCTTAAGGGTCTATGCAATTAATTCCCTCATCAGAAAACCTAATCAGATAGAAGATGATATAGTAATTGTATCAGCCTTATCATTCAGTAAGCCAAAAGGAGGGGATAATTTTTAATAAGAACTAAAGGCATCCTTCGTACCAGTAGCTATATCATAAGGCAGAATCATACACGCTTTAGCTATTTAGGAACAAAATGAAGACAAAAGGTTAAAAATGTAGCCATTTAAGAATAAACAGAGAGAAACAGCAAAGATACTGTTCTGTTGGTTGCCAGATACAACACATAACCAAAATGACATTAAGGCATACAATCAACATATGTAAGTGTTAATTGCATTTATATGAAAATTAAAAGAAAATATATCAAACAGTAACAGTTTGAGTTAATGAGACACAAAGATGATTAAGATGTCATGCGACTTAAAACAAAAAGAAATGAGAAAATTAGCAAAAGATTGTTTTAACATTCCAAAACTAGAAGAGTTCAGGTTTCTTTTTTTTTATCCCTGCTTTTGGAAAAGGTGGTGTTTCATTTCTTAATATAATGCCATGCCACATCATAATAAAGGTTGGACTCCAAGATAAGATTGTATATTTCTTAGCTTACAAAGAAGTGGGAGTACAAAGCAACATGATTTTCACATATACCCACAACCAGTTGCCATCATGACCCAAGGATGCCTTGGTGCTGCTATCTGTGTATTAAGAGCAATGGAATGTGAAGGTCGTGATTGCCATGTTTGGATTATAATAGTGGACTAGTAGCAGAACATCAAATATATGTTGTTGTTGAAGCAAGAAACTGGAAGTAACATGAAATCCCTCGACATAGTAATAGGTTAGAGGAAACAAATCATGCTTAGGCCTTCATAATAAAGGAGGGGAGTCAATAACCAAGAAGAAACAAGTTCTTAAAGTCATGCTCTTAGAGGACTTAAAATTTCATATTCTGGAATCATTTGTTTTTCAAAGACTGGCAACAATGGGGAAAAACACCAAATAGAGCTTCATGAAAACACCATTTTTGAATATGAATTAGAGAGGATTTATAAACTCCACAATAATAAATTAAGTTAAAATGAAATTCCCTTCAAAATTCCAAATCCAAATGAGAATCTCACTCAATAAAGTACCAATGTTTCAAATCTATACATCATGTAACCTTACAGAAAGCAGATATCAGTCCAATAATTGAATTCATAACAGTGATTTGACAAAAGGAATCATAACAAACAAAAAGCTAAATAACTATCATCTATGAACAAGTTGTTCATGTAAAGGTGTTGTCAAGCTGTAAGAACTAAACCTAATTCATAAAATCATCCTCACAGCCAAATAGGCAACATAATTTATAGCTCAGTCTGGGAGAAAATCAGAACCAGATTGCTCAAAAATCACAAAACATCAAAAGTTACACAAGCACTTATAAATTTCATAGTACCAATCCAAACTTTTAATCAATAAATCATTTCCTTAAAACATCAAGCATTCAGAATTCCATCACCAAAATTGAAAAAGAAAAAGGCATGGTAAAAGATATCCCCAAAATTGTAGACATTTCAAAAAGCAAGGTCCATTTCAATATCTTAAATCCGAACAAACAGTAAGACATAACTCAAAAGGTAACAAACATGAAAATCACAGCAAGACCAAGATCATGCATCTAATATAATCCATAGAAAAGAATAACTACAACAGTGTTAAATATAGACCACAAAATTATAGTCAAAGCATAATTTCGAACTACAAAATGTCAAGCATTCTAACTTGAACTTTGAATATCATGCTATCTGAAAAGCATTTAAATAATTTCTACTGTTTTTTTTTTTTCAATAGATATGATAACTACTATAGTTTACTAACTTGGTAACCTAAGCATGCTGCTGTGCTCCAACTACCAGCACTGGTACTAACCATAAATTGCCTTAAAAAACCACTTAAGCTTTACCTTAAAAAATCTTAGTGATCACATGCTTTCAAAATCATCTTGGTTTGCTTAATCAACAGTTTCAACTTCTTCATATAAATCTCAAGATCCCGCATTTTGATCTCCTTCCACTTCTCCTCCATCTCTGTTCTCTTCTCCCCTTTGAGCGCTGGGATACCAATTTTTTCTATCCAACTCTCAACCCCCAAACCTTCCATTAAAGGTGGAAGAGGAGGCTCTTCCACATTAGGCCTACTCCTCTTTGCAGCTCGCTGAACCATAACCGCATCATCCTTGTTTTCCTTCTTTAGGGCAACCCGATTGGCCTGAGTGGGAGTTCCCAAATTATGATCAACGTCATCAGCCTCAGCCTCAGCCTCTGTTCCCCATATCTTTTTCATCAGGTCAAAGGCTATTTGCTCATGACCCTTCTTCAAAGAAACCTTCTTAGTACAGTTGTCATACTTTCTCTTCAGACTTCTAATCTTGTTATATAACTGTGTCTTACTCACATAAACACTAATCGAATTTTTAATAAATTCAAAGAAACCATCCAAATCAGTTTTAGGATTAACTTTCTTCTTTGCGCGGTAGTCTATCATTCCCTTTAAGATAACTATCTCATCATCCTCGCTCCACACGCTATCAAAGGGTTTCTTCGAATTCGCGGATGGAGTCTCAGAAGGTTGCTGCTTTCCTGATTGAGCCACCACACCAGGTTTTTTCTTAACTTGAGACTTTTGCTTCTGAGATGGTTCAGGTTCCGAAACTTGATTCTCTTCTTCTTCGCCTTTTTCCGCAGGGGGAGGATGTCGTGCAACAAGATTACGATGTTTGGGCATCTTGGAAGGGAGGAGAGAAATCCAACCGTCGTCCGGCCGCGGTGGTGGTGGTTCTGATGGGGAAGAAGAAGGGACGAAAGAGTAGGGAATTGAGATACGAAAGAGTAGTCAACTATATTAAAAGACTCAAAACCATTTGGATTCATCATCATTAATATTTATCACAATTCCAATTAGAATTAATATCTTATAACTAATTATAAAAAAAATACTTATTAATTTTTTTAATTAATTTTTTTTTTTTTGGTAAATTTTATTTTAATTAATTTATAAAATTATAAAAGTATTTAATTTTTAAATATTTGATTTTTTTATTATATTTTGTATTAAAATATATAATTATGATAAAGTTTCAGGTTTTGACCTTTATGGGAATGTGAGCAAAGACATTAAATTTAAAATTTATAAAATATTTTCTCTTTAATTTATCTTAATATTTTTTATACTATTTTTTTTATTTTTAAATGGTAAAAAATACATTTTATGATGCATTATATTTTAATATTTTTTCTAGTTAATTTTTTAAAAATATATATTTCAGGAAGAAACACTTATCTATATTATAAAAGATATTTTAAAAGATACTTGTGATAATAAATTTTTCTTTTCGATTATTATTATCTGTAAAATAAATAATTAAAAAAATAAATGTCATAAAATAATATATATTTTCATGTTGGGCTCTTTATATTTCTCCGTCGATTCTTTTCGTCGTGGATCGGAGGGCATTTTGGGCTTCTCTCGATCCAATGGATTTTCATTTCTTCCGAGGGGCGTTTTGGGCTGGATCTCGGAATGAATTTGAACTTTGAGGCCCTTTGGGCTTGATCTCGATCCATCTATATTTGATTTGATTTCTCCGATAGTCTTTGGACTTGATCTCGGAATAGATTTGACTTTTCGAGAGTCTTGGGGCTTGATCTCAAAGGGATGATGCGCTAGAAACTATGGACGATCCCCAAAGGGAATCGTCGGAGTTTCCTTTCTTCTCTGCCACTACTGATTTCCACCTCACTTGAATGCTTCTCTTGGTCTCTATTTAATAGGCTATTATTTTGCCATGTGTCATTCATTTAAGAGCAAAATCTTTCAATATCTTCAATATATATTTAAATATATAAATAAAATTTCAGTGTCTACAAATTGCCCCCTGAAACTTGTTCATGGTTAATTTGAAAAATTATTACGTGAACAAGTTTCAAAGTATCTCATAAATATCAAATCGTATTTGAGTCTATCTTGAATTTGATTCGCAGATAAATACAATTCAAATTTGAATTTAAGGGGATAAATATAATATTTTTAAAAAAAAAATCGAATTGAGTCAATTTGACTCGTAGATAAATACGATTTTTTGCCTTTTTTTTTCTTACTTTTTTTTTTTTTTCTGCCTTTTATTTATTTCCCCTTTTTTTCCTTTTTTTTTTGTCGCTTTCTCTTTTTTTTTGACATTTTTTTTTCAAGACTAAACTTAGAATTTTATGTTCTAAGTTTCCTACGTATCTCTTACCTTTTAGGAATCAAGTCTAACGTAGTTCAATACATAGATAGTTTATACTCGAGTCTTCTTTGTAGACATTTTATACTCGTATCAAGGAGTTTTCTTTGTAGACATTTTATACTCGTATCAAGGAGTTTTCTTTGTAGACATTTTATACTCGTATCAAGGAGTTTTCTTTGTAGACATTTTATACTCGTATCAAGGAGTCTTCTTTGTAGACATTTTATACTCGTATCAAAGAGCCTTTTTTATATTGTAGACAATTTACATTCGTGTCAATGAGTCTTTGTATCAATATGGACAGTTTTCACTCATGTCAAGGAGTTTTTGACAAGGTCGCAATACTAATGTTGATCTGCCCCCTTGAGTTTGATTTTTTTTTTTTTCATTTGAAAGTTGATTCGCTGGTCTCTTTTTTTTTAGATCTGCAAACACATTCCTTCTGTTCCATGATATTTGGCGGAAAAGGGATGGGCGGTAAAGATGGTCCCACTGGGCGTGCCGAATTTGTGAACAATAAATTTTTCTTTTCGATTATTATTATCTGCAAAATAAATAATCAAAAAAATAAATGTCACAAGATAATATATATTTTCATGTTGGGCTCGAATTTTTATATTTCTCCGCCGATTCTTTTCGTCGTGGATCCGAGGGCATTTTGGGCTTCTCTCGATCCAATAGATTTTGATTTCTTCCGAGAGGCGTTTTGGGCTGGATCTCGGAATGAATTTGAACTTCGAGGGCCTTTAAGCTTGATCTCGATCCATCTGTATTTGATTTGATTTCTCCGATGGTTTTTGGACTTGATCTCGGAATGGATTTGACTTCTAGAGAGCCTTGGGCTTGATCTCGAAGGGAGGATGCGCCAGAAACTATGGACGATCCCGAAGGGAATCGTCGGAGTTTCATTTCTTCTCTGCCACCACTAATTTCCACCTCACTTGAATACTTCTCTTGGTCTCTATTTATAGATGAAGAGAGTGACAATCAATGACTATTATTTTGTCATGTGTCATTCATCCAAGAGCAAAATCTTTCAATATCTTCAATATATATTTAAATATATAAATAAAATTTCAGTGTCTACAATACCTATCAAAATATATATATAATATATATATATATATATATTAAAAGATTTTCTTTAATTGCTCTTACATAATTAATATAATTTTTTATAATTTTTTATCATTATATATAGATCTTTTAATTTTTTTATATATATATATTGTTGTTTTCTTTTCTTTTTTATTTTAATGATAGTATATATATAATTATGAAAATATCCTGAAAGTTAGATGAAAAAAATGGTTTATGTCTTTAAAAAATAAAGTAATTGGTTGATTAGTTTTAATGATCGATTCAATTATCAAAATTGATAAAATCTGCATATTAAAAATATTATATACTGCAATTCCAATTATTAATATTACTCACAATTTCAATTTCAATTAATATCTTATAACTAATTATCACAATCTATTTATAATTAATAATTAATAATTTTAATAAAAAATATTAATTATTTATTTTAATTAATTTATAAAAGTATAAAAGTATTTAATTTTTAAATATTTGATACTCTTTTTACCTTAAAAAATATATATCTTATATATGTATATGTATAACATTGTAAATTTCTAATGACATATATTATATAATTTTGTTGATTTTTTTTTTTAAACATGACATTATTGCAATTTTTTTTCTAAATTTTTTATTATATTTTGTATTAAAAATATGTAATTATGATCATGTTTAGGATTTTTTTCACTTCAATTTTTTTTTTAAAAAAATTAAGATATAATTTTTATTTTATTTTTAAATTTTTTTTGTTATTAAGATATAATTATGATGAACGTTAGGTTTTTTCCTTTAAATTATGACCTTTCTCGGAATGTGGCCAAAGAGATTACGTTTACATTTTTGGATGGTATATAAAGTAATATTATTATCTTTTAAAGGATAAAAATGTAATTTTATTTCATTCATCATCGAAAACATTTTGATGGTATATTGAATAGATTTACTATTTTTAAAGGGTATAATTGTAAATTAGATTCTCCATTGAAAACAAATAGTCTAAGGAAGACATACCATCTTCCTTTTCTTTCTCTTTCTTTTTGTTGATGCTATTCAAATTCATTTCTTCTTGCTCCTTTATATTCAGAGAAAGGTGGGAAATCGTGGTTTCAAGTCAGATTCCAAACCCAACTCCCAAACGACGCTAACTAGGCATCACTTTTCCCATCTACCTACTTTTTCTATTTCTTCTCATCATGTCCTTCATCTGAAATCTCAAAACCTAGGTAGTTTATTTTTTCCTTGTAATTTTTCAATTTATGGCAACAAATTCTCGAGATTCGTCCAAATCTAACTCCATTTGTATTAAGAGAATTTTTTTCCCTCAGAGCATGTGAAGATTCTCCTGGCGGAATGATGTGTATTTGAGTTATATATAATATTAATATAAATAATCGAATAAATAATATTAAAAATAATAATAATCTTCAAAATTAAAATAGGTTTATCACTTAATAAAATAATTCAATTAGGCAGAGCATCTATCGAAATAGTTTAGTAAATAAGGTGATATTCAGATTTTAAATTTATAAAAATCGTTTTTCCCTAAGACTTCTATTAAATTCTAGTGTGGAAAAATATAATCAAACTAATTATGAATATGATTTGTAAATAAGGATCATTCAACAAGTAAACCAACCAATATCAAGAATGATAAGATTGATTTCTAAATCTAGAAAGCAAATTAAAAGCAAGTAAAGTAAAATCATGGATGAGATAATATTGAATATGTGAAGAACTCACTAAACACATTAGAGAGAGTGGAGGATACACTTCACAACAAAATCAAGTAGCATGATTCAACTATTACAATTTCACCAAATCCGAGTCTAAGGATGAACTTCCTCAATACGTGTCGTTGAAAGAAATTCATACGTGAAGAACGACTCAAATATATTAGTAAGATCAAATCCCTACTAATCATCCAAGGTCCGGTACATCAATAGGAAGACAATCCAACTAATCTAGCACTAATCGTATATCCAAGGTTCGGCTTAACAATTAGTGTTAACCCGAACCACAAGATCGAATTAGAGCTCAACTCAAGATAAACAATTGTTGTATTGAGTTATAAAATATTAATAGAAATAATATAAATAATCGAATAAATAATACTAAAAATAATAAGAATCTTAAGATTAAAATAAGTTTGTCACTAATAAAATAACTCAATTAGGCAGAGCACCTATCGAAATAGTTTAGTAAATAAGGTGATATTAGATTTTAAATTTATAAAAATCGTTTTTCCCTAAGACTTCTTATTAAATTCTAATGTGGAAAATATAATCAAACTAATTATGAATATGATTTGTGATTAAGGATCATTCAACAAGTAAATCAACCAATATCAAGAATGATAAGATTGAATTATAAATCCTAGAAAGCAAGGTAAATGAACAATGAAAGGAACAAAGCAAGTAAAAAGGTTGGGAGGAATTCTTTGTAAAATATAGGTGAGATAAGAGGATACAAAATACCAAGTATAGGATAATCTTGGATCTAGTATCATAGCTCCACCAAAATCAAGTCTAAAGTAGAATCTCTTCCATACGGTTCGTGGCAAGAAATTCCTAGATTAAGAACACTTGAATGTTGACAAGATCAAATCTCCCATCAATCATCCCGGTTCCGGTCCATCAATAGGAAATTAATCACATCAACTTGGCACTAATTGTATATCCCGGTCCGGCCTAACAATTAGTGTTAATCCGAAACCACAATCTCATATCAAGACTTATGCTAAAGATAAAATTCAGATCTAAAGTCATCAATGAAATTGCAATTTGAATCAATAAAACCACAATCATTCAATCCAAGAACATCACAATATCTCAAGTAATTTGTAAAATAAAACCAACCAAATCTACCTATAAGAAATGTAGAAATGAGAATTCCTAAGGTTGGTTAACTAATTACAAAGAATAACAGGGATAATAGAAGAAAAGGGGAAAGTGAAACATAGACATTAAACCTTCTTCCTCTTCAACACCTTCTCTTGATTCTTCTTTGCTTCTTCAACTTGGATCTTCAACTTGTGTAGCCCAAATACCCTAGAATATATTCAGTAAATTTCCTTACGGATCGAGGCAAACTCACCAAATTAATCCCAAGATACTCAATACTACAACAAGTAGAGAGTGATCTCTTAAGAAAATTGGAAAATCAAAGTATAGATCTCTCTCTAAGTTCTACCAAACCTCAAAATTACTTAGCAATTAAGCCTAATTAAACCTCTATCCAACCTCTATCTAACCTTAAATAATGGTAAAAATCCCAATATTTATAGATAACCAAAACAGGGGTAAAATAGGAATTTTACACAAAAATCTCTAAAATCTCGGAACAGGGCGCTAAACACGGGCTCGGTGACGGGTTCATCACCGAGCGCGTGTTGAATTTGGCCGTGTTCTCTCCTTCGGCCCGGGCGTGTTCATTCACCGAGCACGTGTTCCGGGCTGGTTTTGTGCATCTTCCGAAATTGCATATTTAGTCCCCGAACTTTGCTCTTTTAATCAATTTACTCCACAAACTTCCTGAAAACAGAATTATCACAATTAAGTGCACAATTAACATATTTATCTCAATTTACTCTAATAAATCTCAACAATTATGCACAAATACCCTTCCAAAACATTACCAAATTTAGCGTTATCAACAATCAAATCAAAGCCATAATTGAAATTGCAATTCAAGTTAATGAAATCATAACAATCAACTCACAATAGATCAATCTCATAGTGAAAGTATAACATGAAACCAACCACTTCTACCCTAAAGAAATGTAGGAGAAGAGAGTTCCTATTGGGTTGGTAAACTAGATTACAAGAATTATCAACAAAAATACTTGAAGAAGGTAAGAAAATAATTCCAAAACCAGTTGTCAATTGAATCCGGAAAGATCTCTACACCTCAACTTTCTTCTTGAATCCTCTTCTTGCTCCTTGAAGCTTGAATGATTGAAGTAGCTCAAAATCCTCTTGATCAAGTCACAAAACTCTACCTCATAGACCAAGGAGAGATTTCATAACCTAACTAGAAACATTTATTCACTAAAATAACCTAGGGAATTATCTATTCAAAAGTATTCAATCAAAGTAATAGAAAATTCCCCAAATTCTATACCAAAATATATGAAATTGAAGAAAAACCCAATATGATATTCAATATCTAAAAACAATGTGAAATACAATCTAATCCACAAGCCATTCTAATTAATGCTAAAAATTCTAGTATTTATAGATAAACTAAACTAGGGGTAAAATTGTCATTTTACATAAAAATATTCTGGCCAAAGCATCCTTACGGGCGTAGCCCTCTATGCTCTACGGGCGTTTAGATGCGGTTACGCCTTACGGGCATTTGATCCAGAGTGCCACGGGCGTAAAGAAGACAGTTAATTCATACGGGCGTAATGCACACAGGGCAACAAGCGTTTAATCCGCTACGGGCGTATGAAATCTTCCACGAGCGTAGCGCATTTCCGGAATGTTGCACTTTTGCCTCCGAATTTATCTTTTTTCACCAATTTGCCCCGAAGTTACCCGAAATAGAATATTTGCAATTAAACCCAAAATCAATCAATTTATCTCAATTTAATACAATTATAATCACAAATCATGCACAATTTATATCTCAAATCATGATCATATTTGATGTTATCACGGAATTAGAATTATGAGGTCACCGCCGTCGTCATCGATATGGGTGGAAAATTCCAGTTCGCATGAACAGTAGTTCGTCGTCATTGTTGAATCTGCAAGAGGCGACAATAGCGGAACCCTCTCATACGATTAATTCAAAAAAAATGGTTAGTGATAACGACACAATTTAATTTGAATTTTAGGCTTTTTTTTTTTGTTGTTTGGTTATGCAAATTTGAAATTCTATTCATATTGTGGTAGTTTACACGTTTTAAAGCGAATTTTTATTTGAGTTTTTTAGGCGAAATTCTGGAGTTTAAGGTTTGATATGTTTATAATTAGAATTCTAAAGTTTTGGAGTTGATGATGGAGATTTACCTGCTATACAGATAAGTCTTGGAAACAAGGGTTAATGTAATTGTCATTGCACTTTTGGATAAGCTTAATTGTTAACTCCGATGGAACAAGTTTTTCCTCCTCCATTATATTATATATCATTGTGCTGCAGAAATAAACATCAGTTATGGTTTGTATTTGTCTTCATTAAAAACCTAAGTGAAAAATACTCGTTGACTTTCTGCTCAAATTTCATTGAAACTCCACAATAGAAATGAAGCTGGATTTTGTGAAATAGATGAACTCTATCCCCATACCAAATAAAACTAGGGTATCAAAATAATTACTCATTAACATAAAAGAAAACTATATACCCATTCCAGAGCCAGTTTTGATTTCATTTCGTAGAAGGTCACCAGTACTTAGATGAGTGTAAGCAAAATTTTGAACAATTTTCTTAGACTGAGTCCCTTTCCCATTTCCTGGTCCCCAAAAAAAAAATGTTGTTAATAAGAAATAATCAACAAAGTTAATAACAAAAAAGCAAAAAGTAGAAGATTGGAGGTCAATATGAAGGAGAAGTTCTATCATAAAAAATGATGGAAAGGATTTTCAACAATCTCTAATTGCTGAAAAGCGAAGCATAAGATAGCACCACAACCAGGACAAGTAAAGAAAGAAAAACTTGCATCACCTTATAAATAATTATCAATGATGGTTTTCATAGCCAATGTTCAATGGTGAGCAAACAATTAGATAAAGAACAAACTAAAAAGTGTTTAAAAGTGTTTCCATAATATCTTATTATTGGATCTTCTGAGAAATTTGTCATCTACTATTGCAAGATGAATATGCACCGTGGTTAGCTGCAAATCGGAGAAGCCTCCTTCAAGTCATGGCTAAAAAATACTCTAAGAGGGGGTTTTGCTGATGGAAATTTATAATTTATGAGTATTATGAGTATTTTGTAATTAATTTCTATAAAATAAAGATATTAATAGTATTTTAATTTTATTTATACACATGATTCATAATATTTATTCATATCATAATATTTGGTACACTTTGCACTGGGGCAAAGTGTTACCAATAGTCTTTTTTTTTTTTTTTTTTGGTAAGTTGATATTAGCCATTTTCATTAAAATCATCAGAAAAAGAGTCAATTACATCAGGAGCCGATTCACTTTTACAAAAAAAAGAATGAGGAATCGACTTAACATCAATACTACCAAAAAACCGATGAGAAAAAGCCCAACGAGCTAGGTTATGGGCAGTAGTGTTACATCGCCTATTGGAATAGGACACAGACCAATTATGATGTTTCCTCGGTATCTCCTTTCCTTGGGTGATTGCCTGTTTGCCCCTCCACTCCAGAAAATTATCCAATCCATTCAAGGCAAAGACTACATTCATAACATCCCTTTTATCACATCATGAGGAACACCATATTTATGGCCTCTGCTTCAAACAGGGTGTTGCGACGCAACAGAGCAACATCAAAATTAAATTTTGAAACTCCACTAGGGGAGGAATCCATGACATTGCCATACTATCCATAACATCTTTCCTCTTCTTGTGGCCTACCTCCTTCATATACTGGGAAGCTTGTCTATTCACCGTGTTGCAAATAGAAATAATGTCCAATGGAGCCTCACCTCTTGATAGTCTGCTTCTTTGTATCCATGCTTGCTCAAATGCCAAAATATTGAATTGGGCCATCTCCATCTTCTCATCATCCTCCAGTGGGAAATTATTTCCCGGATCTAACAACATCAACAACCATTCAAGGATGGTTAAATGGGAGAAAGATTCTAGTCGAATTTGCCACTTTGAATTTCTCCATAACGCACAGGTAAAGCAGCATTCCAACATGAGATGTTGGGCGGTCTCAGTGCTACGTTACATAGGAGACATAACTTATCATCCATTGGAAAAATCTGACCCAATCTGAATTTAGTAGGCACAATATCGGACAAAAGTCTCCAAATCGGAACTTTATGCCTACCATGGAGCTTCGCCAGCCAAATTCTCTTCCATTGCTCCCTTGTTACACTCGACAATGTAGGTGCCCATTCTTTAATGTTTTCTCTGTAAGACGATCTAACAGAGAATTTTCCCGACTTGGAGGGAAACCAATAAAGAACATCTTGTTCTGTTTGGACAAGAATTTTAATCCTCTTAATCATGCTCATGGTCTCTGGTGGAACTAAAGTACTAATAAGCTCCAAATTCCATGATTGTCCATCCAAATTCATTAGATCACGCACAAACCTCGGATTATCCGACATACTGACAGAATTAGGGAATCTGCATTGAGGTGCCTCTGGAATCCAAGGATCCTCGGTAATTCTGATTGTAGAATTGCTTTTAATCACAAAACATGCCCCCTTAAAAAAAGAATGTCTACATTTGTTAATGCTTCTCCATAACCGGGACGTGTCCTTCTGAATTGGATTATTGATAACATCAAATATGATCATGTTTTGGGATATAAATTGTGCATGATTTGTGAGTTTTATTGTATTAAAATGAGATAATTTATTGATTAAGGGTTTAATTGTGTATTTTGCATTTCGGGTAACTTCCAGGGCAAATTGGCTTAAAAAGATAAATTCGAGAGGCAAAAATGTAACATTTTGGAATTGTGCTACACCCTGGAAGATGGACTACGCCCTTATACGCTATATGCCCGTTACCCTTTTGTGCATCACGCCCGTATAAAGTAACCGACTGCTCTACGACCGTTGCACTCTAAATTTTACGTTCGTAGGACATAACGACATTCATACGCCCGTAGAGCAGGAAGGGCAACACTCGTAGTAATGCCGGAATCACTGTTTTATTTGTAAAATGACGATTTTACCCCTACTTTCGGTTATCTATAAATATTAGGATTTTTAGCATTAGTCGGATTGGCTTGTTTTTACCACATTCTTATGATATTGAATATCATATTGGGTTGTACTTAAATTTCATATATTTTGGTATAGAACTTAGGAAATTCTCTATCAAATTTGATTGTGTATTGTTCACATAGAGGATTACCTAGATTGTTGTAGTGATAAGTGTCTCTAGTTAGGTTGTGTAATTTCTCCCCGGTCTATAAGGAAGAGTTGTGCAATCTATTCAAGAGGTGTTTTGTTCTACTTCAATCCTTCAAGCTTCAAAGTTGCAAGAAGAGGATTCAAGAGAGGAGTTGAAGTGAAGAGACTTTTCCGGTATCAATTGACAACTGGTTTTGGATTTGTTTTCTTACCTTCTTCTATTACTTTTGATGATAATTCTTGTAATTTAGTTTACCAACCCAATATGAACTCTCTTCTTCTACATTTCTTTAGGGTAGAAGTGTTGGATTCATGTTACATCTTCACTTTGAGATTGATCTATTATGAGTTGATTGTAATGATTTTATTAGCTTGAATTGCAATTTCAATTATGACTTTGATTTGAATTCTTATCTTGAGTTGAGCTTTAAATCGATTTTGTGGTTCGAGTTAACACTAATTGTTAGGTCGGACCTTGGATATACGATTAGTGTCAAGTTAATGTGATTAGTTTCCTCTTGATGGACCGGACCTTGGATGATTGATAGGAGATCTAGTTGTGTTAACATTCAAGTATTCTTAATCTAGGAATTTCTTGCCACGATCCGTATGGAGGAAATTCTACTTTAGACTTGAATTTGGTGAAATTGTGATAGTTGATTCATGATACTTAGTTTCATTGTGAAGTGTATCCTCCACTCTCTCTAATGTCTTTAGTGAGTTCTTCAATATTCAATATTGTTTCATCCATATTCTTTACTTTGCTTTCTTTTAATTTGCTTTCTAGGAAATTAGAATTCAATCCTATCATTCTTGATAAAGGTTGGATTACTTGATGATTGATTCATACTTCCAAATCATATTCATAATTGATTTAATTATATTTTCCACACTAAAATTTAATAGACGTCTTGGGGAAAACGATTTTATAAATATTAAAATCTGAATACTACCTTTATTTACTAAACTATTTGATATGTTCTCTGCCTAGTTGAGTTTATTTTCTTAGTAATAATTCTATTTTAATCTTGAGAATTCCTATTATTTTTAGTATTATTTTATTCAATTATTTATATTATTTATATATATAAATATAACTCATCAATTATCATAAAAAATATTCAATCGTCGTAGATATTTTGCCTTAAGCACCTTGACCTACAATTTGTTAGGATCGGTATTCAGCTGCAAAATGAGCTTTGTAATAAAAGCTATATTGATGTCTAGCATTTTCTTGAACCCTAAGTTGCCTGCCTCTTTGGGCAAACAGATTGATTGCCATAATTTTAAGTACAACTTGTGTGTTTTTTATTCTGTTTTTCCCACCGGAAGTCTCTCATGGCTGCGTCCAGTTGATTACAGACCTTACTTGGCAACAGGTAGGTTTGCATCGTGTACGTAGGAATCGTCTGAGCCACTGCTTTCACCAATATCCCTCGACCAGCATAGGACAAATTCTTAGACTTCCAACTCGCTAATCTCCTCTTCACCTTTCATGTAATATCGGAGACAACCGAATTTTGAGGTTGCACTTTACAAAAAGGAAGACCAAGATAAGAAGAATTGTGATCACATTCCTTCATTTGCAATAAGTTCGGAATACTCTACTTGACCTCCGTTTTCGTATTCTTACTAAAGTGCATGGAAGACTTGTTGTAGTTTATCATTTGCCTCGAGACTTGACAGAATTTATGGAGACAACTTAAGATCTGCGAGGCCTCCTCCCCCTCCGCCTTGTAGTATATCACCAAGTCGTCCGCATACATCGGATGAGAGATAGAAGGACTAGTACATGAAACTTTAACTCCATTAACTTTGCCATCCAGCTCCGCTTGTGAAATCATTCTAGACAACAAGTCAAACAGAATAGTGAATAGTCCCGAGGATAAGGGGTCCCCCTAACGTATGCCTCTACCAGTTGAGAATAATCCAAAAGGTGCACCATTTATAAGAACCGAGAAAGAAGTGGAAGACATACACTCATATACTAATTTACAAAAATGGGGGGAAAAACCATGAAGTTTCGGAATCTCACTCACAATACACCATTCAACCCTATCATAAGCCTTTGCCATATCAATCTTCATGGCCATAAAAGTTGTCTTCCCTTTTCTCCCATTTAAGAAACGCATCAGTTCATGATTGAGGATCAAATTATCATTATTAGGAACAAAAGCTGCTTGCGGTGGTGAGATAATTCATTCAAGTAAAGGTCGAAAGCGAGTGGCTATAATCTTAGTGATCGGTTTAAGAACCACATTGCATAACACAATGGGTCTAAACTGTTCTACCTTTGTTGCCCCTTCAATTTTCGGGATCAAAGCAATGAATGTGTGACCATTCTGAAAGAAATGCTGCACTGTTTCCACTACGGCACCATGAACTGTGTTCCAGTATGTCTTGAAGAAAAGTGGGTTGAAACCATCGGACCCGGGACATTTATGCGATCCCATACTGACAAGTGCTTTTTTAACTTCCTCCATGCTCGAAATTGCACACAACCTGTCATTCTCGGAGGGACTAATAGAAGCACTAAATATATCACAAAGCTCGGGAGTAAGCACAAGGTTAGAAGAATAGAACAGTTCAGTAAAATAATCCACAAAAGCCTGGCCAATGCTCTAGCCCCATTAGACAATTTAAGGTATTCTATAGCATTGAATCTACGATGAATAAGAGTGGAAATATGAAAGTACCTTGTATTGGCGTCTCCCTCCTCTATCCATTTGGACCTTGACTTATCTCTCCAAAGTAGCTCCTCCCTTTTCAACAACTCATCTAACTTGATTTGTGCCTTGGATTCCATGATGAGGGTCGATTGAGAAGTAGGTAAGGATTGGAGAGTTTCAATTTGGTTCCTAATGATCTTGATATTGGATTGGACATTACCAAAGGAAGTCTTGTTCCAGTTTTTAAGGACTGTCTTAGTGTTCTTGAGTTTGATACGAATTGCTTTGTGATGGGGTTATCGTGTGATCGGGAATTCCACGCTTTGAAAATAACTTCTGCCGCACAGGGGTCCCTTGTCCACATGGTCTCGAATCTAAACGGTTTGAGCAATTGATAACATCAAATATGATCATGATTTGAGATATAAATTGTGCATGATTTGTGATGATAATTGTTTTAAATTGAGATAAATTGATTGCTTTTGGGTTTAATTGCAAATATTCTGATTCGGGTAACTTCGGGGGCAAATTGGTGAAAAAAGATAAATTCAGTGGCAAAAGTGCAACATTCTGGAAATTCGCTACGCCCGTGGACAATTTCTTACGCCCGTAGCAGAGTAAACGTCCGTTGCCCTGTGTGCATTCGTCCGTAGGAATTAACTGTCTACCTTACGCCCGTGGCACTCTGTATCAAACGCCTATAAGGCGTAACTGCTTCTAAACGCCCGTTTAGAATAGAGGGATACGCCCGTAAGGGTGCTCTGTCCAGAATATTTTTTATGCAAAATGACGATTTTACCCCTGGTTTAATAGATCTATAAATACTAGAATTTTTAGCATTATTTAGATTGGCTTGTATTAAGATTGGATTATGCTGAATTGTTAAGTCATTGTAAGGTTTGGTAGAACTTAGAGAGAGATCTATACTTTGATTTTCCAATTTTCTTAGAGATTACTCTCTACTTGTTGTAGTATTGAGTATCTTGGGATTAATTTGGTAGGTTTGCCTCGATCCGTAAGGAAATTTACTGAATATATTCTAGGGTATTTGGGCTACACAAATTGAAGATCCAAGTTGAAGAAGCAAAGAAGAATCAAGAGAAGGAGTTGAAGAGGAAGAAGGTTTAATGTCTATGTTTCACTTTCCCCTTTTCTTCTATTATTCCTTGTTATTCTTTGTAATTAGTTAACCAACCTTAGGAATTCTCATTTATACATTTCTTATAGGTAGATATGGTTGGTTTTATTTTACAAATTACTTGAGATATTGTGATGTTCTTGGATTGAATGATTGTGGTTTTATTAATTCAAATTGCAATTTCATTGATGACTTTAGATCTGAATTTTATCTTTAGCACAAGTCTTGATGTGAGATTGTGGTTTCGGATTAACACTAATTGTTAGGCCGGAACCAGGATATACGATTAGTGCCAAGTTGATGTGATTAATTTCCTATTGATGGACCGGAACCAGGATGATTGATGGGAGATTTGATCTTGACAACATTCAAGTGTTCTTAATCTAGGAATTTCTTGCCACGAACCGTATGGAAGAGATTCTACTTTAGACTTGATTTTGGTGGAGCTATGATACTAGATCCAAGATTATCCTATACTTGGCATTTTGTATCCTCTTTTCTCACCTATATTTTACAAAGAATTCCTCCCAACCTTTGTACTTGCCTTATTCCTTACATTGTTCTTTACTTTGCTTTCTAGGATTTAGAATTCAATCTTATCATTCTTGATATTGGTTGATTTACTTGTTGAATGATCCTTAATCACAAATCATATTCATAATTAGTTTGATTATATTTTCCACACTAGAATTTAATAGAAGTCTTAGGGAAAAATGATTTTTATAAATTTAAAATCCGAATACCACCTTATTTACTAAACTATTTCGATAGGTGCTCTGCCTAATTGAGTTATTTTATTAGTGACAAACCTATTTTAATCTTAGAGATTCCTATTATTTTTAGTATTATTTATTCGTTTATTTTTATTATTTATATATAACTCAAATAACACATCAGCAATTGATCATGGGATGGAGTAGTTTTAAGAAGAAGAGGTCGATGATCACTATTGAGGGCTGTGAGATGAATGATATAGGCGGCCTGAAAAAGAATTCTCCAGTCTCCATTGATGATACCCCTATCAAGCCTCTCCTTGATGTTTTCTTTCCCACTTCTTTTATTGTTCCAAGTAAATTGGCCCCCTTTAAATCCAATGTCCATCAGTCCACCTGAGTCCATAAGTCGTCTAAATGAATAGGTACTAGATTGTCCAAACGGTCTGCCTCCCATTTTATCACATTGGTCAAGAATGGCGTTAAAGTCCCTAAATACTGCCTAGGGTCCTTTCCAGTTCTCCTCTATCACCATCAAATGATTCCATAAATCTGCTTTCTTCAAAGGATTAGTTGGTCCGTACACCATAGTGAATTGCCACGGAGTATGAGGGGGATCGAGAGAACACAATGAAATTGATGACTGAGTCACTAGTGTATACCACCCATAGGTCCACTTGATTTTTTCCAGCATAAAACCAACCCTACTGATCTACCACTTGCAGGACTAAATTCAATATTCGGGAATCCAAAAGAGCTGAAAAGTTTATGGATCTTCAAAGAATCATGAGAATGCACTTCGGAAATAAAAACAACATTTGGATTATGGGATTTTAGGAATGCCCTCAAACTTTGGACCACCGTCGGACGTCCCAACCCAAGGCAGTTCCAAAAGAAACCGATCATGATGAGGAGGGGGGTATGGTAAGGCCCGCCTCCTCAGCCAATTGGACAGTTAGGACAACAGAAGAATTGTTAGACATACTAGTAAGAGTATTAACATGGTCAAGGGAACTGTTAGCAGCCCTCATGCGGGCAGCTCTTTTGACATGTATGAAGCGCCTACGCAACACAGTAACCTGTGCTTCTTCAAGGATCACTGGAGCAGCGGGAGGACTAGGAGGGGGAGAGGTGGGGAGGTAGAAGGGAATTTGAGGATGATGGATATAGAGGTTAGAGAGAATACTGTCCAAGTCATCAATCTAATTAGACGGATATCTATCAGACGGAGGAAGTGAAGGTCTTAGTGTTTTGAAAGGAGAATCCATGGTTTGACCGACATGTTTCTTGCAAAAGTTGGTTAAAAGCTCGTTATTTGGTGGGTGGTTAAGGACATTCAGGGAAGTGGGCCTATTGGAGGACAAGTTGGAAGAAGGTTGAGAATAAATAGTCAGAGAAGTTGAAGTATGTGGGTCATTCTCCTTATCCATCCAAGAGTTGGTCTTTGGTCCACTAATTATGTGCTTTGAGTTTATGAGGCAGGCTCATTAGTTAAGATTTGGGAGGGAGAATGGGAAATTTGAAAAGGTTGGGTGGGAGCTTTAGGCAGGATAGAAAAGTTGGAAATCTCCGGAAGAGGGGTTCTAGAAGGGGTAGAATCGTCAATCAAGACATCATTTGGGGTAGAATTGGAAATCAACAGGGGACACACAGTTGGGGGAGAGGGAGGAAGCAATGATTACCTCAAGCTCCGCCGTAGAGACTTTCTCCGGCTGAGGAATTATCATCGAATTCTCCGGGGGCGCGCCGTTGGGAATATTCACACCCCTACCCATCCGACTTGAACCTCTAATCCATGGGCCAAATGCCTGCCTGGGATCAAGAACTCCCAACTTATCCACAAAACCATACGAGCAATCTGTCTCAATATGCCCCAGTCGACCACGGTTATAACAGAAGTCCCCCAATTTTTCATATTTAAATTGTATCCAGAGAGTAGGTTGGTTCAGCAGTGGAAGGAAAAATCCTATCTTGAGCAAGGTTGCTGAGTTGGATAATTGTACGGACCCGGATGAACTTCCCCATTCTCAAACCATTTATTCCTCTAAGATCCATACGTACCCAAAAAGTTACCAATCTTCAAAGTATTGTCAGTATTCATCCTGTCCAAAGGTAGGTTATGCACTTGGACCCAGTATTCTGTGGATGAGAAATCAATCTCATAAAAACTATTGGAACCGACCATTGCTTAAGGACCAGGAGCTGACCTTTGATAGACCATGGACTATTCTGAAGAACTTTGTCCCGATCTTTCACTTTTTCAAAAGAGCAAGAGAATATATTTTTTCAAGTTGGTGGACCCCTCTTATTTTGACATTATTCCATGCAACAAATAAAGTGGCTTTAACAATCCTAGGATTCAAGATCTTGTCCGAAACAATTTTTCCAATTAGTGATGGGTATTCATTAAAGGAATTAAATTCTGTAACAGAAGGTAGGTCCAGGATATCACAGTCCGCTTCAGGATCCTCCATAAATGAGGTAAGTATAGAAACAGAAACAAAGGAAATAAGGGAAAGAAACAGAGGGAACCAACTACCAAAAACAACACGTAGGGAAGATGACAAATGGCATGAAGGAAAGAAAGATTAGACAACAAAGAGAAGGAAAACAATGGAAGAAAAGAAGAAGAAGAAAAAAAAAATTAAGGAAAAAGAAAGGCATGGAAGCCAAGCACGACTCAAATAATGAGTAGGAAAAGAAAGTCCACTCTAGAGAGAGACGAGAGCAAAGTCCACTCTAGAGAGAGAGACTACTACATCCCCTTCCCACTAGTTGTATATATATAAGATTGCAAGTTTCTAACGACATATAATTTGTAATTTTGTTGAACTTTTTGGACTTTGTTGTCTTTTTTGTTTTTTTTTTAATAATTCATTATGATAGCATTGTTGTAATTTGTTTAATCTTTTTTGGTCTTTTTGTCTCATTTTGTTTAATAACTTTTGAGTTTCTTTTTTTCTAAAATTTTTAGCTTTTTTTTATTGACTTTTTATCTTTATTAATTTTAATTTATATTCATTTTTAGGGCCTTATCTTATATATTTAATGATTTTTTAAAAAAAATTATTTTAACTTCTTAACTGTTTTCACTTTTCATTTCCTCTTTATTTTTTTATATCTTATCTTTATTTTTATATATATATATATATATATATAAAAAAAAAAGATTACAACTTTTCTTTTGACATAAGTTTATAATTTTGTTGAACTCTTTAGGTTTTATTGTCTTTTTTTTTCTTCCTATTATACTTTTTTTTATCTTCCTAATGACATTTTCTGTAATATTTTCATCTTGTTAAATTTATTTAACTTTTAAGTTTATTATACTTCCCATTTTACGAATTTATGTTATCTATTATATTTAAAATTCTAAATTTTTTATTTACATTTTTAATCATTTGTGTAGTTTTTATGTTTTTTTTTAATATGATTAAACAAATTATGCTGATAACTTTTGATTTTTGATTATTTTCTTTTATTTTTTTAATTTCTTTTTTATCTCAATTTATATTATTTATTTTTTTATTCTTATAACTTTATTATTTTTTTTATTATTTTCTCTTTTCTCTTTTTATTTCAATTTATATTTTTTTAATTAAAAAAATTATCTAACAAAAAATTTAAAAATTTTATTTATTTGTATTTCTAATTTTGTTTTATCGTCTTAGTGGAAGATGCCTATTATAACTCAACAGATATAACTAAATTTATTATAATAAATTATAGAGGCAGACATGCCTCAAATATCAAAAAAAAAAAAAAAAAAACAATGATGATGGCATTATTGCAATTTATTTAATTTTCTTTCGTTTTTTTTCTTGAATTTTTAGTGTGTTTTTTAATAACTTTTCACTTTCTATTTATTAATTTTAATTTATATTAATTTTTTAATGTTTTATCTTTTATACATAATATATTTTTATTTCCATTCTTTTAATTTCTTAATTTTTTTTTCACTTTTCACTTCCTCTTTATTTTTTCACATTCCTAACTTTTTTTTACATTCCACACTCAGGTGTGGAATTATCTAATTTTTTATTTTTCATTTGTAATAAATTATTGATTTAAAATTTTTAAATATTAAAAATAAGTATATATAAATAAATTGATAAATTTTATCATATATATATAATTGTATTTATCAATTTATTAGATATTTAGATAATAAAAATTTATAATTTTATTATGTAACATAGTATTTTAAAGTAATATGGGTACATAATTATTCAAATTACTCATTATTAGTTTATATTTCACTCATTAAACATATTTAAAAAATAACTAATTTAAAATTTAATAATCTTTTATATAATATTATTTTATAGTATAACATTAACACACACATATATATATATATATATATTCGATTGAATTGATCACTATTTTTATATATATATATATATATATATATATATAAGGTATAAAATAAGAAATATAAAAAATTTAGAAACTTGTAAACCCAAAGAATTGGAAAAATATGGAAAATCTAAAATGATAGATGATTGTCTTTGAATATGTAATTTTAAAAACGTGTATAGTAATCACAATAGAAAAAATAAAAAATATTAAAATGAGATTATTGTTTTGATAATAAAGCTATTTAAAAATATAAAATATTTTAAAGAAAACTAAAAAGTTAAACATTAAAACAATTGTGAAATATGTAAAGAAAATTGAATGTTAAATAGAAAAAGAGTAAAATATGGAAAAGATAAAAGTTAATGAATTGAAAAAAAAAAAAATTAATTTCATATAAAAAATTAAATTTAAAAAATAAAGTAGAATGCCAAGTATCATGAAAATGAAAAGTTTTTTAAAAAATAATGAATTAAGAAAACCAAACAAAAGTAACATAAATTACCATTAAAATGTTATATATAAAAAAATTAAATATAAGAATACAAAGATTAAAAAAAATAATAATAATCCTCCATCACTTTATTTATTTATTTATTTTATAAATTTTGGTGAGTTATTGATTGTCTTTGCAATTTAAACATTGTATATACTCTTTGTAAATACGATTCAGTAAAAAGTATTAAATCCTTAAAAAAATTGAAATAAGAAACAAAAAAGTAAAACATTAAAGATCAATAAATATATGTTCATATATATAAATGTAAACTTTTCAAAATATATATCTTATATATAAGATTAATGACACATAGAGTAATACTGTTATATTCAAAGGGTAAAATTGTAATCTTATTTTCTTCTTTATTGAAAACATTTTAATGGTACATTAAAAAGTTTTAATGATATTAGAGGGTATAATTGTAAATTACACTTTTCATTGAAAACAAACAATCCAAGGAAAACATTCATTTCTTTCTCTTTCTCTTTCTTGAGGGTTTTCAAACTCTTCAGTTTCCTCATGCTCCTTACATTCAGATAAAGGTGAGGAAATGGTGGTTTCCAAACGCAACTCCCAATTCCCAAACGACGCCAATGTTATAGATATTTCTTAATTGAGTTGTTATAGATATTTTTGGAAGAAGTCTATATAAGACTTTGATGTAAAGATTGTGAGGAATATGAAATATCAAAAATCATTTCCTTATCTCTCATTCTTCTCTTTCTCTCTCAATACCTTTTCTCCTCATTTTTCCGTAACCTCTCTTCTCTCCCACTCAAATTCCTTTGAGCTCATGATAACTCGATTTTATATCGTATTTTTATACATTAATTGTGTTCTATTCGAGTTAATTATGGAGTTAATTGGTCTTAATTGAATGAGAATTACGCAAATTCTTTTGTTTTCGATTTCGAAGTTTCAGGGACCAAAATTGAAGAAAGGAAGAAATCGGGGACTAAATTGCAATTTAAGAGTAACGCGTGCAACATCGTGCCACACAAATGTCGTGCCACACAAGTGTCGTGCCACAATGCGTAGCACCGTGCCGCAACGCGCGCAACACCGTGCCGCTATGGCCTAGTAAATGTCCCACAATGGAAAATTTCTGTTTTCCAACCCAACTCACCCCTATAAATAGAGGCATCATGTGCAAGCTTTGGCACACCGGAATCACTCGGAACGGAAGCATTTCCGAGTTCCTAGCCAATAGGAATTTCGTGATAAGCTCTAGTCGAGTTTTTAGTTTTCATTTTTCTTTCTTCTCGAGTGTAGGGTTGAGCCTCGACCATAAGGGATACCCTATAGTTTAGTTGAGAGGGAGTGGTAGCTGAAGATCTTCGAGAGCGGGATAAGGATCCGGAGTACGAGTCTCTGGCGAGGTCTCGGGAGGATTAAGCCAGTCCGTGGAAGCAAGTGAGAGCAACACGACAACTTTCTCTTTCCTTTTCTTTTCGTTCTTGTATTACTTTTCCTTTATATGTTATGATTTTGTGTCCTAGGATTCTCTTTATTTAGATTGATTAATTAATGATTTATACATTTTCCGAAAGGATACGTTTTAATATACATTATGAATTGCTTAATGTTTTACGCTTTCGATTTGATTCTCGTATTGAGTTTATGCTATGAAACTTAGGTTGATGCATGATACTACAATAGTTAATTAAATTGACGGTTTGTTTAGGAGACCCGACCATAGGAGAATTTACTAATTTCCAGATTAGGTCTAATAACTTGCATCGACCATAATGAAGTTAGGAAGCCTAATAATCTCGAGTTAGTAATCAATGCAAATCTTAAGATTAACTTATTAAATTGACGAGTTAATAATTAATCTATGAAGGTTTAGGATTACTTGCAACGACTCGTATTGAGGTAATCACTTTAGATAACTCGGGTATAGTAGTAAGACGATTCGAATTCATAATTGCCTTAGATCCATTTGCAAATTGAACTTTCGAACATTGTTCACTTTAATTAATCATACGCACTTCATTAGAGATCTTAGCCAATTATTTCCATTCTTGTTTTACATATTCTTTAAACAACATATCTGAATTGAATGGACACCTAGGACTAATTCTCCGAACCTTAAAGATTGTCATAATTGGTAGAAGCTAACCAGCCGTCACCAACGTTCCCGAGGATACGATATTTATAAATTTAAAATCGTGGTACTCCCGTGTTACTATCTGCATGCGATAGGTACTCTGCCTTAGTTGTGTTTGATTATGTGACACTGTTTTGTGAGATTATTTGCCTTATTTGATATTCATTTTTACTCACTCAAAACACACACCAGCTCACCTCGGAACTACATCATTGGTATCAGAGCGAAGCATTCTAGAGCTTATTTCTCTACGAATTTACATCGCGACAGTTCGTTCTCAAAATTTTTTCCAGATTTTTCAATAAATCTGGTTCCTAAGAACCAAGCTCAACGGTTGATTACAATGGAAGGAAGGATTCAAGCCATGGATGACAAAAATGAATCTACAAACAAGAAGATTGACGAGTTAGCTTCGATGATGATGGAATTGTGAGCTAAATGGAATAATGAAGAAGCAAATTCTCCTTGAGAAAACATCAATTTAAACTCAAGAGTTGGAGAACAACAACCAAAATCAATTGGATTCACTCCTAAAGTTAAATTTCCTCGTTTTGATGGAATGTATGTTCGTGATTGGATTAAGAAATGCAACCTTTATTTCACCCTTTGCAAAATTCCGGAAGATCTGCAGGTAGATACTTGCTTCCCTTTACATGGTTGATAAGGCTGAATATTGGATTTGTGGTTATCTAGATGTGCATAGAAATGTTGCTAGGGTTGATTTTGTTGTGGACTTGTTGGCTAGATTTAGAGATGATTCATCCGATAATGCCGTAGAAAGATTTAATAAATTGCAACAAACTTCTCATTTAGAATCTTATTTGGATGAGTTTGAAAACTGTAGATCATTGATGCTTCAGAGAGGTCACCATTTAACTAATGAGTTTGTTGTTGATTGTTTTATTGGGGGTTTGAAACCTGCTATTAACCCTTTTGTTAAAGCTTTCAAACCTGTTTCTATTGCTTCGCTATGCATTATGCTAGACTACAGGAAGATTCTCTTCATTCAAGTTTTCATAGAAATTTGAAGCCAACATTGAGTTTAAATCATCAAATTGAAACTCCCAAATTACTTGCTCTTTTGCCAACACCTATATATAAACCTCCTATGTTGCCTTCTCTTCCACCAAAACCTATATCTACCTACTCTAACAAAAATACCATTCAGTCACTAAATAAACCAACTATTACATCTAAAAACTTCAAATACATTCCTACTAGTGTGAGGGCTGAGAAAATAGCTAAGGGAATAATATGCTTTTATTGTGATGAACCTTTTGGAAGGGGACACAAATGCCACTTTAAGGAGCCACAAATGTTTACAGTTGAGTTTATAGGTGATGTTGAGGAAGAAAATAATGAGCATATCTAGTTGCCTAATAACTTTGTAGTTGAAGGGGATAATCGGGAGGGTGAGCACAATATTAATATTGAAGAAGCTTGTTTTTCATTGCATGATTTAGTTGGAGGGCAGAATTATCACACTATGAGGGTGGTGGGCATGGTTAGAAAGAAGCCTTTACATATATTGATAGATTCTGGTAGTAGTCATAATTTCCTTGATTTGGAATATGCTAAAACCTTAGGCTGTGAGGCTGAGCAGATTCCTCCTTTAGCTGTGTCTGTGGCTGATGGGAACAAAATTTCTTGTCAATATATGTGTAAAGACTTTTCCTGGAAGATACTCGAGCAACAATACACTACTGATGTTATGCTAATTCCATTGGGAAGTTGTGATATGGTGTTAGGCATACAATGGTTGAGTACATTGGGGGAAATTCAGTGGGATTTTAGCAAGATGCTAATGAAATTTAGGAGGAATAAGGAGTTGGTTAGTATTAATGGAGTTGTTAATAAAAAAGGCAAGATTGCTACAGGGGATATCACGTAAAAAATGTTAGATAATTCTATTCAATTTTGCCTACTTTAAATGGATCCTGCAATAGAGTTACATGAAGCTTCCCTAGTGCAATGTGTTCAGGAACCAGCAGAGGACTCTAAGGAAATAAAGGGACTGAAACATAAATTTCAAGAAATTTTTGCAGAACCATCTTTTTTACTCCTACAAGAGGAGTGTTTGACCATACAATACCCTTGAACCCATATGCTAAACCTGTGAATATTAGACCTTACAGGTACCCTTTAGAGCAAAGGGATGTGATAGAAGGATTGATTATAGAAATGGAGGAAAAGGGGATTATTCAACACAATAATAGTCCTTATGCATCACCTGTAGTATTGGTTGGGAAGAAAGATGGAGGTTGGAAATTATGTGTGGATTATAGGAAATTAAATCAGCAGACTGTTAAAAACAAGTTTCCTATACCAGTGATTGAAGAACTTATTGATGAACTATCGGGGGCTACTATTTTCAGCAAGATTGATCTTAGATCTGGTTATCATCGGTTGAGAATGGCAGCTGAAGATGTCTATAAGACAGCTTTTAAAACATATACAGGTCATTATGAATTTCTTGTAATGCCTTTTGGCCTCACCAATGCACCTGTCTCGTTTCAAAATTGGATGAATCAAGTGTTTAAACCTTTGATAAGGAAGTGTGTGTTGATTTTCTTTGATGATATACTAGTGTATAACAAAAATAGAGATGATCATTGGATCCATTTGACTGCAGTTTTTCAACTAATGTTGCAACATCAAATGTTTGCTAAAAATAGCAAGTGTGTCTTTGCCACTAATAAGATTGAATATTTGGGACACTTCATTTCAGTAAAAGGGGTGGAAACCGATCCAACTAAGGTATTGGCTATTCAGAAATGGCCTATTCCTACTTCTGTGAAGGAATTGAGGAGTTTTTTAGGATTGGCGGGATATTACAGGGATCTTTTGAATGGGGAAAAGAAGCACAACTAGCTTTTACTTTACTAAAGGAAGCATTGATAACTGCTCCAGTATTAGCCATACCCAATTTTGAAGTTCCATTTGAAATTGAAACAAATGCTTGTAAGATGGGGATAGGAGCTGTTTTGATGCATAATGGGCATCCATTAACCTATATTAGAAAGTCTTTAGGCCCTAAATGGCAAAACTTTTCTGTGTATGAGAAAGAACTATTAGCTATAGTAGTATTTGCTGTGCAAAAATGGGAACAATATTTGATGGGAAATCATTTTGTGATATGTACTGATCGGAAGAGTCTAAAATAGTTACTGCAGCAGAAGATATCCACACCATTTCAGCAGTTTTGGCTTTCTAAGTTGATGGGATTTGACTATGAGATAGTATATAAAGTTGGGAAGCAGAAGATTGCAGCTGATGCTCTTTCTAGAATCAATGGTGCTGAAATTATGAGTATAACATTATCAATTGTTTCTTCATATTTGGAGGAAAGAATTAAGGAAAGCTATTCATTAGATCCATTTTTGATGGGGGTTATTCAAAGGATAGAATTGGGGGAATAATTTACTTCATACTGCCTCAAAGGAAATTTATTAAGAAATAAGGGAAAAATTGTAATAGGACCCGACAACTACCTCGGAACCGTACTCATGCAATGGCAACATGCTAGCCCTGAAGCTGGCCATTCTGGAAGAGATTTGATTGTTAAGAGGTTAAAACGATTGTTTTATTGGAAGGGATTAACTAAAGTAGTAAGACAATTTGTTAGAAAGTGCAATACTTGTCAAGCTTCTAAATATGAACCTATAGCTACTCCAGGGTTGTTGCAACCTTTACCTATTCCATAAGAAGGTTGGGTGGATGTTTCTATGGATTTTATTTCAGGTCTTCCAAAATTAGAAGGTTAGGATGTTGTGTTGGTAGTTGTGGACAAATTGAGTAAACTTGCTCACTTCATGGGGTTATCACATCCATACACTGCTCTTCAAGTGGCACAAGTGTATTTGGACAATGTGTTTAAGCTTCATGGTTGGCCAAGAAGTATTGTGAGTGATAAAGATGCATTTGTTGTGAGTCAATTCTAGTAGGGGTTGTTTTTGTTACAAAGCACATAATTAAAGTTATCTTCTTCTTATCATCCATAGAGTGATGGACAAACTGAAGTTGTAAATAGATGTCTTGAGATGTATTTGAGGTGTATGTGTGGGGAGAATCCAAAAGAGTGGATCAAATAGTTGCCATTAGCTGAATGGTGGTATAATACTCATTTCCATGCATCAACACAATTAACTCCATATGAAGTTGTATACAATCAACCTCCACCTCTGCATTTACCATACTTACCTGGTGAGTCTGCTATTGCTGAAGTGGATAGAAGTTTGCAAAGAACGGAGAATATTATTATTCAATTGAAGTAGAATTTGACTAGAGCACAAGCAAGAATGAAGCAGCAAAGTGATAAGAAGAGAACTGAAAGAGTTTTACAAGTTGGTGATTAGGTTTGGTTGAAGTTACAACCTTATATACAACACTCTTTGCGGAAAAGAGGCAGTCAGAAGTTGGCACACAAGTTTTTTGGTCCTTTTCGGATTATATCAGCAATTGGGAAGGTGTCTTATAAGTTGAAATTGCCAAAGGAAGCTCAAATACATGATGTATTTCATGTATCTCAATTGAAACCATTTTATGGTTATTTACCTAGTGCGTTTCATATACCAGGTTGGCTGGAAGGTAAAATTGTGGAGAATCGGATTAAACCTACTGCCATTTTGGAAACAAGAATGAGTAAGTTCCAAAACAATGCTCGGGTTCAATATCCGGTGCAATGGGAAGGATATCCAGTGGAGGAAGCAACATAGGAGATGGCTGAATCTTTTGAACAGAGTTTTCCATATTTATCCTTCCTGCATAGACCCAAGGCTGCAGTTTCCTTTCAGTTCCAAGCTTTTTTTCTTGTTACTTTTTGTTTGAATTTAAGGGCAAGTGATTTGTCTTGGTTTTTTTTTTTTTTTTTTTTGGTTTGAACTTGAGGACAAGTTCAGTTCTAGGGGGAAGGGTTGTTATGGATATTTCTTAATTGAGTTGTTATAGATATTTTTGGAAGAAGTCTATATAAGACTTTGATGTTAAGATTGTGAGGAATATGAAATATCAAAAATCATTTATGTTATGAATCCCGAAGATTCATCAAATTAGTGAATGTCCATCGGATAATCGTATTTATCCTTTAATCTCGAGATAACTACGTAATTAATGATATGTGACAAGTGTCACATGATGTTTACCCCTAAGGTGACAAGTGTCACCTCATGCTTATCTCATCGGTGAGGTGTCACCTGTGCATTTAATCCCGGGTGACAAGTGGCACCCTTGAAGTTTATCCTCTCCCTTTTTTAACCCCTATAAATAGAGGGCCTTCTCCCCTTTGTAAGAACACACCAAGAATCATTTCGAAAGTGATATAATAATATTCTCTATATTCTCTCTTCTTTTCTCTCTTTTACTTTTATCTCGTTAGTTTTATATATTTTCATAATACGTTATCAGCACGAGTCTCTAACCAACTGAGACTAGCACGAGACTCTACCATCGAGTAAAGTGTTTTTGAAGTTTATTTGAAGAATAATCAGGTACGTTATTTACCATTATGGCAAATCTAACTAAGCTCAAATTTGTGGCTCTTGATGTTACCGAAAAAAAACTATTTATCATGGACATTAGATGCCGAGATGCATCTTGCTGCAATGGGTCTGGCGGACATCCTTGTGCAAAATAATGTCACACCAGCACAAGATCGTGCCAAAGCTATGATTTTTCTCCGCCTTCATCTTCATGAGGATTTGAAAAATGAATATCTTACCGTGAAAGATCCCCTTGTTTTGTGGGGAAATTTGAAAGAAAGATTCGACCACCGGAAGATGGTCGTTCTCCCTAAAGCACGGTATGATTGGTTGCACTTGAGGTTGCAAGATTTCAAATCTGTAAGTGACTATAATTATACGATGTTTAAAATTGTTTCATAGTTAAAATTATGTGGAGTTGATATAACAGATGATGATATGTTGGAGAAAACGTTCTCCACTTTTCATGGCACGAATATTGTCCTACAACAACAATATCGTCAAAAAGGCTTTAAGAAATATTCCGAGTCAATTTCTTGTCTTCTTGTTGCGGAACAAAATAATAAATTGTTGATGAAAAATCACGAAACTCGACCAACAGGCTCTACTCCATTCCCCGAAGTGAATGTGATAACTCGATTTTATATCGTGTTTTTGGTATGATAATTGTGTTCAATTTGAGTTAATTATGGTATTAATTAGTTGTAATTAGTTGAATATAACATTTAATTACAAAAATTTGATTTCTGGAAACTTTTGGTGCAAAATTGCAAAATTGGGAAAAACCAGAGGCAAAATGGTAATTTTTGCAAAGTCTGTACAGGTGTACACCAGCAGTGGAAGACCGTACGCTCTTGATGGTCGTACACTCTGGTGGACGGCAGTCTACTTAGCCCAAATTCGATTTTCGGGTGATTTCCACCCGAAAAATGTCCAGAACGCCCCTATGTTCACCCCTATAAATAGAGGAAGCATTTCAGTCTTTTTGGAAGATCGGAATCACTCGGAACAATGAGAATTCGAGTGCAATTGACAAATTTGAGTATAGTTTTCGTAGTTCTTTGGTTTTCATTTTTCTTTCTTCTCGAATATAGGGTTGAACCTCGACCATATGGGATACTCTATAATTTAGTTGAGAGGATTCAAATCCGAAGAGCTTTAGAGTGAGATAGGGATCCGGAATACAAGTCTCGGTGAGATCTGGAGAATTAAGCCAGCCCGTGAAAGCAAGTGAGAGCAAAACGACAACTTTCCCTGTCCTTGTCTTTACATTTAATAACACTAAATTTGGTAATGTTTTGGAAGGGTATTTGTGCATAATTGTTGAGGATTATTAGAGTAAATTGAGATAAATATGTTAATTGTGCACTTAATTGTGATATTTTTGTTTTCGGGAAGTTTGTGAAGCTAATTGATCAAAAGAGCAAAGTTCGGGGACTAAATATGCAATTTTTGGAAAGATATACAAATCCAGTCCAGCAACACGCGCTTAGCGCTGAACACGCCCAGCCAGGAGGATGAACACTCCCAGAAACACGGGCTCAGCCATGAACACGGCTTCCAACACAGGTGCAACACGCCCGTGTCTAGTATCAACAACACGGGAGGCAACACGGTCTAAACACGGGCGCGACAACTGTGTCACGCATAGCCAACACGGGCACAACACGGGTACAAGACGCCCGTGTTGAGCCAAATTTCCAGATTCTGTTTTGTAAAATTACAATTTTACCCCTGTTTTGGTTATCTATAAATATTGGGATTTTTACCATTATTTGAGGTTGGATAGAGGTTAGCTTGAAGGTTGGATTAAGGTTTTGATTTGGCTGAATAGCTAAGTAATTGTAAAGGTTTGGTAGAACTTAGAGAGAGATCTATACTTTGATTTTCCAATTTTCTTAGAGATTACTCTCTACTTGTTGTAGTATTGAGTATCTTGGGATTAATTTGGTAGGTTTGCCTCGATCCGTAAGGAAATCTACTGAATATATTCTAGGGTATTTGGGCTACACAAATTGAAGATCCAAGTTGAAGAAGCAAAGAAGAATCAAGAGAAGGAGTTGAAGAGGAAGAAGGTTTAATGTCTATGTTTCACTTTCCCCTTTTCTTCTATTATTCCTTGTTATTCTTTGTAATTAGTTAACCAACCTTAGGAATTCTCATTTCTACTTTTCTTATAGGTAGATTTGGTTGGTTTTATTTTACAAATTACTTGAGATATTGTGATGTTCTTGGATTGAATGATTGTGGTTTTATTAATTCGAATTGCAATTTCATTGATGACTTTAGATCTGAATTTTATCTTTAGTACAAGCTTTGATTTGAGATTGTGGTTTCGGATTAACACTAATTGTTAGGCCGGGACTAGGATATACGATTAGTGCCAAGTTGATGTGATTAGTTTCCTTTTGATGGACCAGACTAGGATGATTGATGGGAGATTTGATCTTGTCAACATTCAAGTGTTCTTAATCTAGGAATTTCTTGCCACGATCCGTATGGAAGAGATTCTACTTTAGACTTGAATTTGGTGGAGCTATGATACTAGATCCAAGATTATCCTATACTTGGTATTTTGTAATTTTGTATCCTCTTATCTCACCTATATTTTACTAAGAATTCCTCCCAACCTTTTTACTTGCTTTATTCCTTACATTGTTCTTTAATTTGCTTTCTAGATTTAGAAATCAATCTTATCATTCTTGATATTGGTTGGTTTACTTGTTGAATGATCCTTATTCACAAATCATATTCATAATTAGTTTGATTATATTTTCCACACTAGAATTTAATAGAAGTCCTAGGGAAAAATAATTTTTATAAATTTAAAATCTGAATACTACTATATTTACTAAACTATTTCGAAAGGTGCTCTGCCTAATTGAGTTATTTTATTAGTGACAAACCTATTTTAATCTTGAAGATTCTTATTATTTGTAGTATTATTTATTCGATTATTTATATTAATATTATATATAACTCAAATACACATCAACATTCTTGTGTTACTTTTCCTTTATATGTTATGATTCTATCTCCTAAGATATTCTTTATTTAGATTGATTAATTAATGATTTATACATTTCCGGAAAGGATACATTTTAATATACATTGTGAATTGCTTATTATTTTACTCTTTCGATTTGATTCTCATATTGAGTTTATGCTATGAAACTTAGATTGATGCATGATACTACAATAGTTAATTAAATTGACGGTTTGTTTAGGAGACCCAACCATAGGAGAATTTACAAATTGCCAAATTAGGTCTAATAGCTTGCATCGACCATAATGAAGTTAGGAAGCCTAATAATCTCGAGTTAGTAATCAATGCAAATTAAGATTAACTTATTAAATTGATGACTTAATAATTAATCTACGAAGGTTTATGATTACTTGCAACGGTCCGTATTGAGGTAATCACTTTAGATAACTCGGGTATGGTTGTAAGACGATTCGAATTCATAATTTCCTTAGATCCGTTTGCAAACTGAATTTTCGAATACTGTTCAACTTAATTAATCAAACGTACTTCATTAGAGATCTTAGTCAATTGTTTTTCATTCTTGTTTTAAATATTCTTCAAACAAACATACCTGAATTGAATGGACACATAGGACTAATTCCCCAAACCTTAAAGATTGTCATAATTGGTAGAAATTAACCAGCCGTCACCAACGTTCCCGAGGATACGATATTTATAAATATATAATTGTGGTACTCCCGTGTTACTATCTGCATGCGATAGGTACTCTGCCTTAGTTGTGTTTGATTATGTGACACTGTTTTGTGAGACTATTTGCTTTATTTAATACTATTTTTACTCACTCAAAACACACACCAGATTTTTGGCGTCGTTGTCGGGGAAGCTAAATTCATAATATTTTTAAAATTCCGCGCAAAATTTTAGAAACTTTATGATTTGGTAACGATAGTATTTATCAATTAAGACACAATTAGTGGAATTAAATCCTACTTTCTTGGTATAGGATTTCCTAAATTAAGTAATTAAGGTTATCCAAGTTTTAGAAAATTCATTCTAAAATCATACTAAGAAATTATCTAGAAATTATCTAGAATATTTTGAAATCATAAAAATCCGAAAAAAAATTAAAATTCAAAAATATTTTGACCTTCTACTTTCAAATTTCTAATTGTATTTGCATCTTATCTATCTTTGTATTCTTTGTTCGCAGTTGTATGACTCGAGCCTCTGGGGCTGAACTCCGAGAAAGGCTTGACAATCCTGAAATCTTAATCCGCAGAGCTAGAGGTGCAAGAAGAAAACTAATCTTACTAGAAATGGCAGCTCAACCACAACCACCACCACCGATGGAAACTTACATCTAGCCTCGGAACATACCGATGTGCAGTGCTATAAGGTTGCTCGAAGTGGAGAGGTATGGCTTGAAACTAGGAGTTTTGCAACTGGTAATCACAAGATCACAATTCGGAGGATTACCATCCGAGGACCCAATCGAACATTTATCCGAGTTTGCCTCGCTGTGTGATGCTTTAAAGGGGGATAGTCCTATTGAGTTGGTAATGCTAACCTTATTCCCATACACTCTAAGGGATATGGCAAAAACATGGTTACTCCGAGTTCCCACTGGTTCAATTACAACAAGGGAACAATTGAGCAAGACATTCTTAACCGAGTACAACCCAGCTGCTAGAATTTTGGAATTGAGGAAAGCAATATCAAGTTTTTCACAAGCAGAGGATGAAACTTTTGTTGACGCTTGGGAAGAATGAAGGAGTTATTAAGAGCGTGCCCTCAACATGGATTTTGTGAACCGCTCGTATTACAGCAGTTTGATGAGATATATTTATATATAAAAATAATATAAATAATTGAATAAAATAATACTAAAAATAATAAGAATTCTCAAGATTAAAATAGAATTGTCACTTAGAAAATAAACTCAACTAGACAGAGAACCTATCGAAATAGTTTAGTAAATAAAGGTAGTATTCCGATTTTAATATTTACAAAATTGTTTTCCCCAAGAAGTCTATTAATTTTTAGTGTGGAAAATATAATTAAATAAATTATGAATATGATTTGGAAGTATGAATCAATCATCAAGTAATCCAACCTTTATCAAGAATGATAGGATTGAATTCTAATTTCCTAGAAAACAAAGTAAATGAACAATGTAAAGAATAAAGCAAGTAAAAAGGTTGGAAGGAACTCTTAGTAAAATATAGGTGAGATAAGAAGATACAAAATACCAAGAATAGGATAATCTTGGATCTAGTATCATAGTTCCACCAAATTCAAGTCTAAAGCAGAATTTCCTCCATACGGATCGTGGCAAGTGATAACGCTAAATTTGGTAATGTTTTGGAAGGGTATTTGTGCATAATTGTTGACGATTATTAGAGTAAATTGAGATAAATATGTTAATTGTGCACTTAATTGTGATATTTCTGTTTTCAAGAAGTTTGTGGAGTCAATTGATCAAAAGAGCGAAGTTCGGGGACTAAATATGCAATTTCCGGAAAGATTTACACAACCAGCCCAGGAACACGCGCTCAGTCCAAGAACACGGCCGGAAAGAAGACTCAACACGCCCTGCCAAGCCATTGAACACGTGCTCGGTTCATGAACACGCCCAAACGAGAAGAATGAACACGGCCCGAAGAACACACGCGCTGATGATGAACTGTCCACTGAGCCGTGTGTTGCGTATATCATCGAGCCCGTGTTGGTGCTCTGTTCCGAGATTTTAGAGATTTTTGTGTAAAATTACTATTTTACCCCTGTTTTGGTTATCTATAAATATTGGGATTTTTACCATTATTTAGGGTTAGATAGAGGTTGGATAGAGGTTTGATTAGGCTTAATTGCTAAGTAATTTTAGAGGTTTGGTAGAACTTAGAGAGAGATCTATACTTTGATTTTCCAATTTTCTTAGAGATCACTCTCTACTTGTTGTAGTATTGAGTATCTTGGGATTAATTTGGTGAGTTTGCCTCGATCCGTAAGGAAATTTGCTGAATATATTCTAGGGTATTTGGGCTACACAAATTGAAGATCCAAGTTGAAGAAGCAAAGAAGAATCAAGAGAAGGAGTTGAAGAGGAAGAAGGTTTAATGTCTCTGTTTCACTTTCCCCTTTTCTTCTATTATCCCTTGTTATTCTTTGTAATTAGTTGACCAACCCTAGGAATTCTCATTTCTACATTTCTTATAGGTAGATTTGGTTGGTTGTATTTTACAAATTACTTGAGATATTGTGATGTTCTTGGATTGAATGATTGTGGTTTTATTGATTCAAATTGCAATTTCATTGATGACTTTAGATCTGAATTTTATCTTTAGCACAAGTCTTGATGTGAGATTGTGGTTTCGGATTAACACTAATTGTTAGGCCGGACCTTGGATATACGATTAGTGCCAAGTTAATGTGATTAGTTTCCTATTGATGGACCGGACCTTGGATGATTGATAGGAGATATTGTTGTGTTAACATTCAAGTGTTCTTAATCTAGGAATTTCTTGCCACGATCCGTATGGAAGAGATTCTACTTTAGACTTGATTTTGGTGGAGCTATGATACTAGATCCAAGATTATCCTATACTTGGTATTTTGTATCCTCTTATCTCACCTATATTTTACAAAGAATTCCTCCCAACCTTTTTACTTGCTTTATTTCTTACATTGTTCTTTACTTTGCTTTCTAGGATTTAGAATTCAATCTTAACATTCTTGATATTGGTTGATTTACTTGTTGAATGATCCTTAATCACAAATCATATTCATAATTAGTTTGATTATATTTTCCACACTAGAATTTAATAGAAGTCTTAGGGAAAAACGATTTTTATAAATTTAAAATTTGAATATCACCTTATTTACTAAACTATTTTGATAGGTGCTCTGCCTAATTGAGTTATTTTATTAGTGACAAACTTATTTTAATCTTAAGACTCTTATTATTTTTAGTATTATTTATTCGATTATTTATATTATTTTTATTATTTATATATAACTCAAATAATACATCAGCAAGAAATTCCTAGATTAAGAACACTTGAATGTTAACACAACTAGATCTCCTATCAATCATCCAAGGTCCGGTCCATCAATAGGAAACTAATCACATTAACTTGGCACTAATCGTATATCCAAGGTACGGCCTAACAATTAGTGTTAATCCGGAACCAAAATCTCAAATCAAAGCTTATACTAAAGATAAAATTCAGATCTAAAGACATCAATGAAATTGCAATTCAAATTAATAAAACCACAATCATTCAATCCAAGAATATCACAATATCTCAAGTAAATTGTAAAATAAAACCAACCAAATCTACCTATAAGAAATGTAGAAATGAGAGTTCCTAAGGTTGGTTAACTAATTACAAAGAATAACAAGGAATAATAGAAGAAAAGGAGAAAGTGAAACATAGACATTAAACCTTCTTCCTCTTCAACTCCTTCTCTTTATTCTTCTTTGCTTGTTCAACTTGAATCTTCAATTTGTGTAGTACAAATACCCTAGAATAGATTCAGTAGATTTCCTTACAGTTTGAGGCAAACCTACCTAATAAATTCCAGGATACTCAATACTACAACAAGTAGAGAGTAATCTCTAAGAAAATTGGAAAATCAAAGTATAGATTTCTCTCTAAGTTCTACCAAACCTTTACAATTAAAATGGCAGAGTAACAATATGTAAAATAAGCCTAATCCAACCTTCATTAATGGTAAAAATCCTATAATTTATAGATAAACAAAACCAGTGTAAAATCGTCGGTTTACAAATAAAACAGTGATTCCGGCATTACTACGAGCGTTGCCCTTTCTTCTCTACGGGCGTATTAATGTCGTTATGTCCTACGGACATAAAATCCAGAGTGCGACAACCGTAGAGCAGTTAGTTACTTTATACGGGCGTGATGCACAAAAGCCCAAAATCAATCAATTTATCTCAATTTAGTGCAATAAAGCTCTCATATCATGCACAATTAATATTCCAAAACATGATCATATTTGATGTTATCAAATACCCCAATTTCAACTTGATTTAAATGTGCATGAAATTTCTCAAAGATTTCAAAATTTAACTAGTTTACTTTTCAAAGATTTCATAAACAAGGTGTCTAAAGAATGATTCACTTTTATGCCTCATCAAGTGTTTTCATGTTTAAATCAAGAAATCAATTTGACCAAGTTATTTTCAACTTCAACACAAAAAATGATCATATAAGCATCCCGAGTGAAGTGTGTGCTCTATCTCAATTGGTGATCTAAATAGCAAATTTTCTTTCAAAGCAAACTACTCAAATAGTGGTTCAGTCGATCAAAAAATTCAACAACGAAATATAATCACAATCAAATCTCAAGAAACAAGCCACTTATTCAAAAGTAAAATTCTTTCTTTTTTTTTTTTTTTTTTTCAAGGTTTTTATTGTTTGCTTAACAATATCAACTTTAACTACCCTTGTAATGAGTTCCACTCCGATGACTCCCAGATCCCGAGGACCTTAGGGCACCAGGCATTCAATTCCCATAAGGAGTGGTGCTCAAGTAGCAAAGGATACATGCAAAACAACCTTTTATTCAACAATTTATTCAACGAAAATAATAAAAATGTGGCAAGTCTCTCAAAGAATTTTTCAAGTGAAAAATGCAAGTTATTTCCATTCCCAAAATACTTAATACTATTCAAATAAATTGTCCAAAAGTAGTTCACTAATCAGAACAGCCAACCAAAAATAGCTATGTCAAAAGAATTTCAGGAATTTCCTATAATCATGCTCGTATCAAGTATCAACAAGATGAAACAAATCAAATCTCGAGACTTTCAACATTCAAAAAATAGTTTATATCATTGGCTAAGCAAATCAAATTCCCACAAAAAGTTCACAAAATAATCTTTTCAAGTAAACTAATCATTTTGAAAAAATTTTGGAGAATTTTGAAAAATATTTGTAAATTGAGATAAAACGAGCACATACCTATCCCACAACTTGAATATTACACTGTCCTAAGTGTAAAAAGCGAATACCCCACAACTTATTTTAAGAGAAAAATAAGAAAATAGGAAAAACTATTACAAAGGAAAGAGAATAGGAAAATAAATGAAGGGAAAATAGGTGCAAAAAACAAATTATAAAAGAATGCAATTTTCAAAGTGGAATAAGAAGAAAGACTCCTGGATTATGATCATTAATCGAGATATAGGTCGTTATCTTTCTTGGTGAAAGGTTCCATGTAAATTTTCAACCTTTGACCGTTGATTTTGAATGTTGATCCATCTTCTCGGAGTATCTCGCAAACTCCATATGGAAAAACTTGAGAAATTACAAACGGATTGGTCCAATAGCTTTTCAATTTTCCTGGAGACATTTTCAAACGAGAGTTAAAGATTAAAACTTTATCACCACTGGAGAATTCTTTTGGACTCCGAAGACGCTTATCATGCCACAATTTGGTTTCATCTTGAAATTTAAAGAATTCTCATAAGCTTGAAATCTCCATTCAGTCGAGTTCGTGAAGTTGCAAAATTCTTTCTTTCGTAGTAAGTTTGTCATCCAAATTGCACTTCGAAGAGCCCAAAAGGCTTTATGTTCAATTTCAACGGGTGGTGTGTGTTTTGAGTGAGTAAAATATAGTATCATATAAAGCAAATAATCTCACAAAACAGTGTCATAAAATCAAACATAACTAAGGCAGAGTACCTATCGCATGCGAGATAGTTACACGGGAGTACCTATCGCATGTATCCTTTGCTACTTGAGCACCATTCCTTATGGGAATTGAATGCCCGGTGCCCTAAGGTCCTCGGGATCCGGGAGTCATCGAAGTGGAACTCGTTACAAGGGTAGTTAAAGTTGATATTGTTAAGCAAACAATAAAAACCTTGAATAAAAGAGAATAAATGGAATAAAAATTTACTTTTGAATAAGTGGCTTGTTTCTTGAGATTTGATTGTGATTATGTCTCGTTTTTGAAATTTTCGATCTACCGAACCACTATTTGAGTAATTTTCTTTGAAAGGAAATTTTCTATTTGGATCACTAATTGAGATAGAGCACACACTTCACTCGGGATGCTTTTATGATCGTTTTTCGTATTTAAGTTGAAAATGATTTGTTCAATTTTGTATTTCTTGATTTAAACATGAAAACACTTGATGAGGCATAGAAGTGAATCATTCCTTAAACACTTTGTTTATAAGATCTTTCAAAGGTAAACTAGTTAGTTGAAATTCTTTGAGAAAACATTTATGCACTTTTCTATTAAATGATTTGTTTGATTCAAATTCCATCTTTGATTTTCTTGAGGACAAGCAAAGGTTAAGTTGTGGGGTATTATGATAACGCTAAATTTGATAATGTTTTTGAAGGGTAATTGTGCATAATTGTTGAGGTTTAATAGAGTAAATTGAGATGAATTTGTCAATTGTGTACTTAATTGTGATATTTCTGTTTTCGGGAAGTTTGTGGAGTCAATTGATCAAAAAAGCAAAGTTTAGGGACTAAATATGCAATTTCCGGAAAGATATACACATCTAGTCCAGGAACACTCGCTCAGACCAAGAACACGACCATCAAGAAGACTCAACACGCCCTTACAAGCTTTAGAACACGTGCTCCGGTGTATGAACACGCCCAGGAAGAAGGAAGAACACGACCAAAAGAACACTTGCTCGTCGGGGAAAACCCGTCACCGAGCCCGTGTTGCTTATACCACTGAGCCCGTGTTGATGCTCTGTTCCGAGTTTTTAGAGAATTCTTTGTAAAATGACTATTTTACCCCTGTTTTGGTTATCTATAAATATTGGGATTTTTACCATTATTTAGAGGTTGGAAAAGTGGCATAAGGTTGAGAGTTGGCTAGTATTGGAAGTGTTATGCTATCAAAGTAATTTTGTAATTCTTTTAGGGTTTTGAATTAGATCTATATTTTTCTATTTTCTATATTTTGAGATCTCTTTCATAAGTTGTAAGTTGTGAAAATCTCTTGTGAGTCTTTGTGTGAAGTTGCCTCAAATCGCAAGGAATTTCCTTGAAGTTTTGCAAGAGAAGACCCAACTCCATTAACTTGAAGATTTGAAGAAGAATAAGAAGTTTGACAAAGAGGAGGTTGAAGAGGTTACTCTTCTTCTTTTATTTGTTATAATTTCCATTTTGTAATTAGACACCAACCCTAGGAACTCTTCTCTCTACATTTCTTTTAGGTAGAAATGGTTGGTATTATTCCGCAATTACTTTGGGAAAATTATGGTTTTCATGGATGATTGTTGTAGTGTTATTAATTTGAATTGCAATTTCATTCATAGCTTTGGATTTGAATTTTATCTTGAGTATTGAGCTTTGATATGAGGTTGTGGTTCGGATTAACACTAATTGTTAGGCCGGGACTAGGACAACAATTAGTGCCAAGTTGATTCGATTAGATTTCCTTTTGATGGGCCGAACTAGGATGATTGATGGGAGATTTGATCTTGTCAACATTCAAGTGTTCTTAACTCAATGAATTTCTTGCCACAATCCGTATGGAAGAAGTTCATCCTTAGACTTGAATATTGGTGAGATTATGATAGTTAATTCATGATTAATCTTGCCCCTAGTAGTTTGTATCCTTCATTTCTCCTATTATTTCTTATGAGTTTCTACCTTCCATTACTTGCTTGATCTTCTACTTTGCTTTGTTTTACTTTGCTTTCTAAGATTTAGAATTTAATCTTATCATTCTTGATAATGGTTGGATTACTTGAAGAATGATTCATATTCCCAAATCATATTCATAATTAGTTTAATTATATTTTCCACACTATAATTTAATAGAAGTCTTGGGGAAAAATCATTTTTTAAAAAATTTTAAAATCCGAATACTACTTATTTACTAAACTATTTCGATAGGTGCTCTGTCTAGTTGAGTTTATTTTATTAGTGACAATCTTATTTTAATATTGAGAATTCCTATTATTTTTAGTAATATTTATTCAATTATTTATATTATTTTTATATATAATAAACCACACATCAATCGAGTTTGTGAAGTTGCAAAATTCTTTCTTTCGTAGTAAGTTTGTCATCCAAATTGCACTTTTGAAGAGCCCAAAAAGCTTTATGTTCGATTTCAACGGGTGGTGTGTGTTTTGAGTGAGTAAAATATAGTATCATATATAGCAAATAATCTCACAAAAAAGTGTCACAAAATCAAACACAACTAAGGCAGAGTACCTATCGCATGCGGATAGTAACACGGGAGTACCACGATTTTAAATTTATAATTATCGTATCCTCGGGAACGTTGGTGACGGCTGGTTAGTTTCTACCAATTATGACAATCTTTAAACCTAGGTGTCCATTCAATTCCGATATGTTGTTTTAAAGAAAATGTAAAACAAGAATGGAAAATAATTGGCTAAGATCTCTAATGAAGTACGTATGATTAACTAAGGTGAACAATGTTGAAAGTTCAATTTGCAATGGATCTAAGGAAATTATGAATTCGAATCGTCTTACTACCATACCCGAGTTATCTAAAGTGATTACCACAATACGGGTCGTTGCAAGTAATCCTAAACCTTTGTAGATTAATTATTAAGTCGTGAATTTAATAAGATAATCTTAAGATTTGCATTGATTACTAACTCGAGATTATTAGGCTTCCTAACTTCATTATGGTCGATGCAACTTATTAGACCTAATGTGGCAATTTGTAAATTCTCCTATGGTCGGGTCTCCTAAACAAACCGTCAATTTAATTAACTATTGTAGTATCATGCATCAACCTAAGTTTCATAGCATAAACTCAATACAAGAATCAAATCGAAAGCGTAAAACAATAAGCAATTCATAATATATATTAAAACGTATCCTTTCCGGAAATGTATAAATCATTAATTAATCAATCTAAATAAAGAGAATCCTAGGATACGGAATCATAACATATAAAGGAAAAGTAATACAAGAACGAAAAGAAAAGGAAAGAGAAAGTTGTCGTGTTGCTCTCATTGCTTCCACGGACTGGCTTAATCCTCCAGACCTCGCCGAGACTCGTACTCCGGATCCTTATCCCGCTCTGAAGATCTTCAGCTACCACTCCCCTCAACTAAACTATAGGGTATCCCTTATGGTCTAGTGATGTGTATTTGAGTTATATATAATATTAATATAAATAATTGAATAAATAATACTAAAAATAATAAGAATCTTCGAGATTAAAATAGGTTTGTTACTAATAAAATAACTCAATTAGGCAGAACACCTATCGAAATAGTTTAGTAAATATAGTAGTATTCAGATTTTAAATTTATAAAAATCGTTTTTTCCTAAGACTTCTATTAAATTCTAGTGTGGAAAATATAATCAAACTAATTATGGATATGATTTGTGAATAAGGATCATTCAACAAGTAAATCAACCAATATCAAGAATGATAAGATTGATTTCTAAATCCTAGAAAGCAAAGTAGAAGATCAAGCAAGTAATGGAAGGTAGAAACTCATAAGAAATAATAGGAGAAATGAAGGATACAAACTACTAGGGGCAAGATTAGTCATGAAATAACTATCATAATCTCACCAATATTCAAGTCTAGAGTAGAATTTCTTCCATACGATTTGTGGTAAGAAACTTATTGATTTAAGAACACTTGAATGTTGACAAGATCAAATCTCCCATCAATCATCCTAGTTCGGTCCATCAAAAGGAAATCTAATCGAATCAACTTGGCACTAATTGTTGTCCTAGCCCGGCCTAACAATTAGTGTTAATCCGGAACTACAACCTCAAATCAAAGCTCAATACTCAAGATAAAATTCAGATCCAAAACTATGAATGAAATTGCAATTCAAATTAATAACACTACAACAATCACCCATGAAAACCATAATTTGCCCAAAGTAATTGTAGAATAATACCAACCACTTCTACCTAAAAGAAATGTAGAGAGAAGAGTTCCTAGGGTTGGTGTCTAATTACAACATTGAAATTCAAACAAATCAAAGAAAGAAGAGTAACCTCTTCAACCTCCTTTTTGATCAAACTTCTCTTCTTCAAATCTTCAAGTTGATGAAGTTGATTCTTCTCTTGCAAGACTCTAAAGAAATTCCTTATGGTTGAGGCAACTTCCCACAAGATCTCACAAGGTAATCACTCAACTCACAACTAATGAACTAGATCTCAAAATTATGAAAGTTTGAGAGTATAGATCTAAATTCAAAAACCCTAAAAAGTATTACAATTTAATAGCATAACCCCTTCCAAAATACAAGCCAATCCCATCCTTATGCTCCTCTTCCAACCTCTAAATAATGGTAAAAATCCCAATATTTATAGATAACCAAAACATGGATAACATAGTAATTTTTACAAAAAAGATTCTGGACAGAGCATCATTACGGGCGTAGCCCCTTAGCATTACGGGCGTATTGAGGCGGTTAAGGGCAACGGGCGTAGAACAAAAAGGGCAACGGGCGTAAAATAAAAATTTGAAAAATTATCAACACGGGCGTGTTCATGGCCGTGTTCACCGCTGAGCCCATGTTGCTGGGCATGTTCGTGCACTGTGCTTTGGATGAATCGGAACACGGGCGTGTTCAACTTCTTGGTTGGGCGTGTTCACTTCCGGAAATTACATATTTAGTCCCGAACTTTACTCTTTTGATCAATTAGCCCACGAACTTCCTGAAAACAGAAATATCACAATTAAGTGCACAATTAACATATTTATCTCAATTTACTCTAATAATCCTCAACAATTATGCACAAATAACCTTCCAAAACATTACCAAATTTAGCGTTATCATCGAGGCTCAACCCTACGCTTAAGAAGAAAGAAAAATGAAAACTGAAAACTAGACTGGAGCTTATCACGAAATTTCTATTGGCTAGAAACACGGAAATGCTCCTGTTCGGAGTGATTCTGGTGTGCTTCAACAACTGGGGGAGTGCATCTATTTATAGGAGTAGAAAAGGGGCTGAAAACAGTGAAAATTCGATGTGGGACGCCAAATTTGCCTTCGACACGGGCTGCAACACGGGCAGGAACACGCCTATGTCTCGTATCATCAACACGGCCATCAACACGCCCGTGCCAGCGCAACACGGCCAGCAACACGGGCAGGAACAAGCCCGTGTTGATCCTTGTTTTCCAAAAATTGCACTTTTAGTCCCTGATTTCTTCCTTTCTTCAATTTTGGTCCTGAAACTTCCAAAAAGTGAAAATAGAGCAAAGTTGCGTAATTTCCATTTAATTAATTCCAATTAACTCCATAATTAACTCAAATTGAACACAATTAATGTATAAAAACACGATATAAAATCGAGTTATCAAATACCCCACACTTAGTCTTTTGCTTGTCCTCAAGCAAACTACTAAATATAGTCCAAGAAAACACATATAACTCAACTAATCATGTTCATCAATTAAGCACGGAAGGTGTTCAACAATTCATACTTGTTCGGAAAATCGGAATGGACTATCAAAGATTGAATTACTCCTAATGCCTAATCAAATATATCATGTGCAAATCAAGAAGAAATAATTCAAAATATCCATATTAAATCAACACACATCTAATCATAGAATCTCCCTGGGTGTAGTGTGTGTTCTAATCCGACTCATCATCCAAACAATAGACTTCCCTTCAAACTAGTAGAAAGATATTATGTTGATCACTTAGACGTCACAACAGCTAATTACAATTAACCATTTAGGGATCAAGTCACAATGCCACACTTATTACTCTCTTTTTTTTTTAATATACTCTTTTTTTTTTTGAAAAATATATATATATTTTTTTCTTTTTTTTTCAATGCAGTGGGTATAAACGTTTACTTAACCATGTTAAATTTAACTACCCTTGTAGCAGGTCTCACTCCGGTGGCTCCCAGACCTCAAAGACCTTAGGGCACCGGGCATTCAATTCCCTTCAGGAGTGATTTCTAAGTAGCAAAGAACACTTGCAAACTACCCTTATTAAAATAAATAAAAGAAAAATAAACTAGTGGCATGCTTCTCAAACCCCTATCAAGTCACCATAACAGCTATCACAACATCCGGATGGTCTAACACTATTTAACTAAAAGTCCAAAAGTGATCCATCAGTCAAACAATTTTGACAAAATAGATGTGCTCAAGATAACAAGGAGTTCCTACAACTAGACTAGCATCAAGTTTCTATGAATAAATCAAACTCAATCCTCAAGATTCTTACAATAAAAAAAATAGTTTTTATCATAGGCGGAGTAAATCATGCTTCAAAATTTTATCGGATATCCCAAAAAGTTTTAAAATTGCCTTAAAATTATAGAAAATAAAAAAAAATTAGCAAAATATAGCCAACAGAAATTCACCCCTACCCCACACTTAAAATGAACAATGTCCTCGGTGTTGTAGGCAGGTGGAGATGAAAACCCCCACACTTAATCTAAAACATCTATGATCAAATAAGACAAAGAAAAGTAGAAAGATGTTTAAGACTAAGTAGTGTCTTAAAAATAGAAAAACAAGGAACAAAAACAAAAACAGAAGCAAAAAAAAAAAAAAAAAAAAAAAAAAAAAAAAACAAAAAGAGGAAAAAGAAAACAAACACAGGGGTTGGCCCCTCCCGGAAGCGCTCCTTTTTGTCGTTTTGTTGGACTATCTTCTATCAATCGAAATATTCCTCTGTATTGTCCACCTCGAATGGTTCTTTGTAGAATTTTAACCTTTGACCATTTACCTTGAAAATTTTCCCATCCGTATCTTCTATTTCACAGGCTCCATAGGGTGATACTTCTTTGATAGTAAATGGACCTAACCAAAAACTGCGTAATTTTCCTGGAAACATTCTCAAACGGGAGTTAAATAATAACACTTTGTCGCCAGGCTGAAAATTCTTTAAATTTCTAAGTTTCTTATCATGCAAAATTTTACTTTTCATTTTGAAATTCAAAGAATTCTCGTACGCATTATATCTCCATTCATCAAGCTCATTTATTTACAACATCCTATCTTTTCCAATTAGCTCATCATCTAGATTGCACTTTTTCAATGCCCAATATGCTTTATGTTCTATTTCAACATGTAAGTGACATGCTTTTCCATAAATTAAACGATAAGGAGAAAATCCTGTAGATGTTCTAAATGCAGTCCTAAATGCCCATAATGCATCATCAAGCTTTGTAGACCAATCTTTTCTATGTACACCTACAGTTTTCTCTAAAATCCTTTTGATACCTCTGTTGGTTACCTCAACTTGTCCATTCGTTTGTGGATGATAGGCGGTGGAAAGCTTGTGATGAACTCCATATCTTTTCAGTACCTTCTCCACGGGAGTTGCAAAAGTGAGTTCCTCTGTCACTTATCAAAGCTTTTGGACAGCCGAATCGACAAATAATTTTCTAAGAAATTTGCACACAACTTTAGCATCGTTAGTAGGTAATGCCTGAGCCTCGGGCCATTTAGAAAAATATTCAACAACTACTAAAATGTATTTATTTCCATATGAAGATGGAAATGGTCCCATAAAGTCTATACCCCGGATATAAAAAATCTCAACACTTTGAATTCCTCTTTGGGGCATACCATCCTTAGAAGAAATGTTACCTGTTCTTTGACATGCATCACAAACCTGTATGTGGGATACAACGCCCTTGAAGATCGTGGGCTAATAGAATCCGGCTTCTAACACCTTCCTTTCAGTGTTATTAGCAGCTAAATGGCCTCCAATAGGTCCCTTGTGACAGTGATCTATGATTTTCGTGCACTCTTCTCCAGATACACATATTCTAATAATCCGATCTGCACAAATACAAAACAAGAAAGGATCTTCCCAATAGTAATATTTCAAATCGCGAAGAATTTCTTCTTTTGTTGATAAGTCATATCACTGGGAATTTCTTTAGCAGCAAGATAGTTAGCAATATCGACAAACCACGGAAGAGAACTATCAACATAATTCAACATTTGTAGCAAATATAGACTCTCATCAAGGAATTTGTCGGATATCACGGATTCATCAATAGATTCTAACTCGGGATTCTCTAACCTAGACAAATGATCAGTAGCTAGGTTTTCGGCTCCTTTCTTATCCCTTATCTCGATGTCAAACTCCTGTAAAAGTAAAACCCATCTAATCAACCTAGGTTTGGCATCATATTTGTTAAACAAATATTTGAGTGCAGAATTATCAGTATAAACAATTGTTTTAGATAAAAAAAAAAATATGACCTAAATTTGTCAAATGCATGCACAACAGCCGGCAATTATTTTTCAGTAGTAGTGTAATTCTCTTGAGCATCCGTCAAAGTTTTACTAGCATAGTATATCACATGAAACTTCTTATCATGCCTTTGTCCTAAAAACAACACCTATTGCATAATCACTAGCATCACACATCAATTCAAAAGGCAAGTTCCAATCGGGTGATGTTATAATAGGTGCAGTGGTTAGCAGTTCCTTCGGTTTATTAAAAGCTTTCATGTATTTCTCATCAAATACAAAAGGAACCTCTCTTTCCTAAAAGATTATTCATAGGTCTAGCAATCAGAGAAAAGTCTTTTATGAATCTTCTATAAAAACCAGCGTGACCTAAGAAAATTACATAACTTTACCAGAATTAGGTGGAGGTAGC
>JAHSUH010001819.1:0-15093 GCA_025388415.1 Cynanchum wilfordii
AATGACCGTCCAATTTGTGTAGATACCTTCGTTTTCATATTATGATAGGGTATCTCTAATGAATAGATAATCTAAATGAAAAAAATGGAAAACAAGGCTTGGTTTAAATATTAAATATTTATCTGAGATTGAAAAACAACAGATCTTCTCTCTATCTAAAGACTTCGATGATCAAACTTAAACTTTGCAGGATAAACTGACATATTCCCAGGATAATCTTACCGTTTCGTCTTCTAATAATACTAAAAATAAAGCCCTATCATGCTAAAGTTATAAATCTATTTCGTAAATTGAGACATTCTTTCTGTAATCCATATATTTATCAGATGAAAGATCCTTTTATAGAATATAGAATTCCCAAAGCATTTAATTGATTTAAAAAGCATCAATCAAATGACATAAACATAAATATGAGTATCTTTTTCGCTTTCATCCAGATCAGCGGAACTTTTACAACAGGAATTGTTCTTGCCGAAAAGCTTGATAGGTTTTCATTTATAAGTAGCTCCATTGGTTTAGTTTATAGTGGTAGACCTCTTTCTGCTAATGAAGTATTACCCTATTCGTTCGTGACTCCGATCCAGATCCACTAGGATCTGTTGGTAAGTCTCATCCCGTGCTTGACTTGGGAACAAAACGCTAGCCGTTCCTTATATCGTTAAGAGTTAGGCTTAGTTCTCAGCTTTGGGGAAGAAGGGAGTCATTCCTTTCACTACTTTTTTTTTCTTTGATTTGGTGCAGTCATTTGATTTTAGTAATAAAAAGACAACGAATAGAAAAGAATAATGGCTTGGGTTATAGCCAATCTACGGTAGAGCTAGAAGGTTCCGTTGGAACGATTTTATATTTTCAGCAAGGCCCCTTGGTAAAGGGGGGGTGGGGAGAAAAAAAAAAGATATTGGAGAACATAAATTTAGAAGAAATGATGAAGGCGGGAGTTCTTTTGGCCATGGTACTAGGAAATGGAATCCTAAAATGGGACCTTATATCTTTGTAAGGCGTAAAGGTATTCATATTACAAATCTTATTCGAACTGCCTTTTTTATCAGAAGCTTGTGATTTGGTTTGATGCAGCAAGTAGAGGAAAACAATTCTTAATTATTGGTACCAACAATAAAGCAGCTGATTCAGTAGCATGGGCTGCAAAAAGGCCCGGTGTCATTATGTTAATAAAAAGTGGCTCGGCGGCATGTTAACGAATTGGTCCACTACAGAAACGAGACTTCATAGGTTCAGGGACTTGCGAATGGAAAAAAAAACAGGAAGACTCAACCGTCTTCCAAAAAGAGATGCAGCTGTGTTGAAAAAGACAATTATCCCGTTTGCAAACATATCGGGCGGGATTAAATATATGACAGAGTTACCCGATATTGTAATCATCGTCGATCAGCACGAAGACTATACGGCGCTACGAGAGTGTATCACTTTGGGAATTCCAACAATTTGTTTAATCGATACAAATTGTGACCCCGATCTAGCAGATCTTTCGATTCCAGCTAACGATGACGCTATATCTTCAATCCGATTAATTCTTAACAAATTAGTGTTTGCAATTTGTGAGGGTCGTTCTAGCTATATACGAAATCCTTGATTAATAATAAGATAAATAATTGACTTCGAAAAATCTCATAGATTTAGGGACTCGACTACTGTTTCTGAATTTCATGAAAAAAAAAAGAGAAAAAAACTGGGCAGACCATGTGATTATTATTATTCAAAATTGTACTATTAGTTGGTATTCAAAATATCCGATTCAAGTAGGCAAAGAGATGGTTGAATCAAATTTTAAGCTCGATTTTTTTTCCGAGGGCAATATGAATGTTCTAGCAAACACACTAAAGGGGTTATATGATGTATCTGGTGTGGAAGTAGGCCAGCATTTCTATTGGCAACAAGGGGCTCCAAGTCCACGGCCAAGTACTTATTACTTCTTGGGTTGTAATTGCTATCTTATTAGGTTCGGCCGCCATAGCTGTTCGGAATCCGCAAACCATTCCGAGTGGGGGTCAGAATTTCTTCGAATATGTTCTTGAATTCATTCGAGATGTTAGTAAAACGCAAATTGGAGAAGAATATGGCCCTTGGGTTCCTTTTATTGGAACTATGTTTCTATTTATTTTTGTTTCTAATTGGTCGGGAGCCTTTTACCTTGGAAAATCATACAATTACCTCATGGCGAGTTAGCCGCACCCACGAATGATGATATAAATACTGCTGCTTTTGGCTTTACTCACGTCAGTGGCTTATTTCTATGCGGGTCTTCAAAAAAGGATTAGGTTATTTTGGGAAATATATTCAACCAACTCCAATCCTTTTACCCATTAACATCTTAGAAGATTTTACAAAACCCCTATCACTAAGTTTTCGGCTTTTCGGGAATATCTTAGCCGATGAATTAGTCGTTGTGGTTCTAGTTTCTTTAGTACCTTCAGTGGTTCCTATACCCGTTATGTTCCTTGGGTTATTTACAAGTGGTATTCAAGCTCTTATTTTTGCAACTTTAGCCGCGGCTTATATCGGGGAATCCATGAGGGGGTCATCATTGAAAATTCTTTTTCAAATTAACGGGTCTTTTTCTTTGGTTCAATAAAATTGATTTAGGGAATATACAACTAGGCCATATACGATATAGAATAATAGCAAAAAAATTACGATATTAGATAGGTGTAAAAAGGAAAGAGATCGAAAAGATCTTTCCTTAAAGTTCTTTTCGTCCACTTAATATCATACCTCCTCAACGAATATTCGATTTCTATCTCATTATTCAATAGTTCAAGCTCAATATCAATATTCAAAAAAAAAAGAATTCGAATATTCAATATGAAGGCCTGTATTTAGGACGTGTGATTAAATATTAATATTAAATAAATTAAATAAAAGAATTAAATAAAAAAAAGAATTAACACAAAAACCTAATTGATAAAAATGGGTTGGTGGGGGAGGGTAGGTATATGTAATTGAATGGCTATAAACTATAAATAAGTAAACTCTTGTAGATATTTTGATAATTGATTCTCCAATCCGATTGAATCTAAGATGAATGCTTGGTTTACGTTATGGAAGAAAGACACGTATATGTGATATTAGATATTGACTGATTCTATATGAACTAAAGAGATAGTTTATTTGCCACCCGACTCCTATGAATTTTGGCAGGGATTCTAATACCAATACAAGCCTTTCCCTTTCCGTCTCCCTGGGACTGTGAATTGACTAAATAAACAGATGAAATTCAGAAAAGGGTGGACGAAAATAAGAGTTCGGAACCAAGAAATGGAAGATCGAAAGTCGTATGGATTCACAAAGACTCTGTGGATAGAAACAGAAACTAAAAAAAATAGCTCGAATTATTCACTAATACTATTACTTCATAATTTAACTCGAAGTTCTTAGTTACTTCGAAATGCTCGCGACGGAATTATTAAGTCATAATTCGTTGGTTGATTGTATCATTAACCATTTCTTTTTTGGTACGAGGGAACTTATCATGAATCCACCGATTTCGCCGCTTCCGTTATTGCTGCTGGGTTGGCCGTAGGGCTTGCTTCTATTGGACCCGGAGTTGGCCAAGGGACTGCTGCAGGTCAAGCTGTAGAGGGTATTGCCAGACAGCCTGAGGCAGAGGAAAAATACGAGGTACTCTATTGCTTAGTTTAGCTTTTATGGAAGCTTTAACAATTTATGGACTGGTTGTAGCATTAGCACTTTTGTTTGCGAATCCTTTTGTTTAATATGAAAAATCCCTATTTTTTTGCCTTGAACTAATTCTTTCCTTTTTCGAATTCTATTAAGATTTCACTCCTACAATTACTTATTCGTCGACAAAATAACCTGTGGGAAGGTTTGATTTGTGGATGAGAGATTAGTATACCCATTCCCTTTCATCCTTCCCTTCGGAGTCCAAGTCCAAAGGATTGACACAAGGGGATAGTTCACAAAAATCAAATACTTTTTTTTATTTAAAAAAAAAAATAGAAAAAAAAAGGGGGGCGAAGTGATACAAAAGAACTCTATTCGATTTTTTAGTCTATCTATTTAGTCTATAGGAGATCGTATGAAAATGTAACCGATTCTTTCGTTTCTTTGGGCCATTGGCCATCCGCCGGGAGCTCCGGTTTAATACCGATATTTTTTCAACAAATCTAATAAATCTAAGTGTAGTGCTTGTTGTATTGATCCTTTTTGAAAGGGAGTGTGTGCGGGTTGTTTATTTCAAGAATATGCTGGGTCCAACCGCAGCGTACCTTTTCGTTATAACTAGAAAAAAGGTGCACGATCCCACGAATGACTTCGGAATAAATTAAGAGATTATGGATAAGAACCATAGCATTTCGTGATCCATTGGTATTTTTTTTGATTCTCTATCAACCAATAACGTGTGGCCATTAATATGAATATGGTTAAAGCAAACTGTTTGAAGTCTAGACGCAGCCCGGTACTCTTTCACCCTCTATGTTAATATAGAGATGGTTCAAAATCAATATTTTATGGATAGAGAACACTCCTATTCATAGGTTTTGAACCCTTATGGTTATTGTAAAAATGGGTATTTCCCCTTTATTCAATGCTGAATCGACGACCTATGTAGAAGTAAGAAGAGTTTTTGGATTTGAAGAAAAAAAAAAAAGAAACAACTTTGTTGACAATTACATATTTTTGTCAGAAGAGTCCTCTGAATATTTTGATTTGGCATTAGTTTATATATTTTTTTGGATATGAAAATATGAACAAACAAAGAAGAGAGCAAAGAAGAGAGATAGGCTCATTACATTTAAAAAAAGATATTCTAATTTTTCTTAAGTAATTGAGTAGGAGAGCCAAATGAGTCGAAAGATTCATGTTTGGCTCGGGAAGGGATTATGGAAGCTTTGGAATAAATGGAAAGATAATCCACTTTCATTAAGCGATTTATTAGATAATCGAAAACAGAGAATCTTGAATACTATTCGAAACTCAGAAGAACTCCCGTGGAGGCGCCATTGAACAGCTGGAAAAAGCCCGGGCTCGCTTACGGAAAGTGGAAATGGAAGCAGATCGGTTTCGAGTAAATGGATACTCTGAGATAGAGCGAGAAAAGTTGAATTTAATTAATTCAACTTCTAAGACTTTAGAACAATTAGAAAATTACAAAAATGAAACTATTCAATTTGAACAACAAAGGGCGATTAATCAAGTCCGACAGCGGGTTTTCCAACAAGCCTTTACGGGGAGCCTTAGGAACTCTGAATAGTTGTTTAAATAACGAGTTACATTTACGTATGATTAGTGCCAATATTGGCATGTTAGGATCAATGAAAAAATAACCGATTAGTCTTTTTGTACTGTGGCATTCTTTTTTTTTTTTTTTTCAAATTTCAAAAAAGAATTAAGAAATACTCATGGTAACCATTCGAGCTGACGAAATTAGTAATATTATTCGTGAACGGATTGAACAATATAATAGAGAAGTAAAGATTGTAAATACTGGTAGCGTACTTCAAGTAGGCGACGGCATTGCTCGTATTCATGGTCTTGATGAAGTAATGGCGGGAGAATTGGTCGAATTTGAAGAGGGAACGGTAGGTATTGCTTTGAATTTAGAATCAAATAATGTTGGGGTTGTATTAATGGGCGATGGTTTGATGATACAAGAAGGAAGTTCGGTAAAAGCAACAGGAAGAATTGCTCAGATTCCAGTGAGTGACGCCTACTTAGGGCGTGTTATAAACGCCCTAGCTAAACCTATTGATGGTAGGGGCGAAATTTCAGCTTCTGAATCTCGATTAATTGAATCTCCTGCCCCGGGTTATTTCGCGGCGTTCCGTATACGAGCCTCTTCAAACCGGACTTATTGCTATTGATTCGATGATTCCTATAGGGCGGGGCCAGCGAGAATTAATTATTGGGGACAGACAGACCGGTAAAACTGCAGTAGCCACGGATACGGTTCTCAATCAACAAGGTCAAAATGTAATATGTGTTTATGTAGCTATAGGTCAAAAAGCATCTTCTGTGGCTCAGGTAGTAACTGCTTTACAGGAAAGGGGGGCGATGGAACACTATTGTGGTAGCCGAAATGGCGGATTCCCCCTGCTACATTACAATATCTCGCTCCTTATACAGGAGCAGCTCTGGCCGAATATTTTATGTATCGCGAACGACACACTTCAATCATTTATGATGATCCCTCAAAACAAGCACAGGCTTATCGTCAAATGTCTCTTTTATTACGAAGACCGCCTGGGCGCGAAGCTTATCCAGGGATGTTTTTTATTTACATTCACGCCTTTTTGGAAAGAGCCGCTAAATCAAGTTCTAGTTTAGGTGAAGGAAGTATGACCGCCTTACCAATAGTTGAAACTCAATCGGGAGATGTTTCGGCTTATATTCCTACTAATGTAATTTCCATTACCGATGGCCAAATATTCTTATCCGCCGACCTATTCAATGCTGGAATTAGGCCCGCTATTAATGTCGGCATCTCCGTTTCCAGGGTGGGGTCCGCAGCTCAATTAAAGCCATGAAAAAGGTAGCCGGTAAATTAAAGCTGGAACCGGCTCAACTCGCAGAATTAGAAGCCTTTGCACAATTTGCGTCTGATCTCGAGAAAGCGACTCAGAATCAATTGGCAAGAGGTCAACGATTGCGTGAATTGCTTAAACAATCCCAATCAGCCCCTCGCGGTGGAAGAACAGATAATGACTATTTATACCGGAACAAACGGTTATCTTGATTCATTAGAAATTGCACAAGTAAGGAAATTTCTTGTTGATTTACGGACTTACGTAAAAACTAACAAGCCTCAGTTCCAAGAAATTATATCTTCTACCAAGATGTTTACCGAGGAAGCGGAAGCCCTTTTGAAAGAAGCTATTCAGGAACAAATGGACCGGTTTCTACTTCAGGAATAACAAAAAAGGATCACTTACTTTCTTTTATCTTAAATTTCTCTTAAAAATTAAGGGTCTCAAATTAACTCAAATTCAAGTTACTCGAAAAGTCTTTGGCGGTATCAAAAAAAAAAAAAAAAGATATATGGAAAATTTGCGTCCAATAGGATTTGAACCTATACCAAAGGTTTAGAAGACCTCTGTCCTATCCATTAGACAATGGACGCTTTCCATTCCGATTTTTGTGCGTTTTTTTCTTTACCTTTTCGCTGAAAAAAAAAAAGAAAGCGGGTAGCGGGAATCGAACCCGCATCGAGCGTTGGAAGGCCAGGGGTTATAGTCGACGTCGATTCAGCATTTTGAACGTCTCTAACTCAAAACCGAACATGAAACTTTGGTTTCATTCGGCTCCTTTATGGATATGGATGGAACAAAACAAAAAAAAAATTCTACCCATAACATCATGTCAACTTTTGTCGACTACCGATCGCTCTTGATGATCCTCTAGGTATTTTCTAGTAGTTCCCTTTTTATTTGAAGGGCGGATTCTCTCTAGAAAACAGATCTCTAACTTTAGGATTTTTGATTTGGTCCCTTCGATAGAAAACCTTGATGCTCGATCCGATCAGTAACGATCCAATGGACTCATCCAATTCCAATTTTGTTTCAATTTCAATTTAATTTGTACAAAAAGCCGAAATTGAAGAAAGTTTAGTTTTAGACCCTTTTGATTTTTAGTTCCCGGGTCGTTCTTTCGGTTTGATTCGATCCCGACCAAATCTTTATTTCCAAAATAAAAGGATTTACTCCTTTACCTCTCAATCACGGATTCGAGAAAACCTATACATTCTCGTGATTTGTATCCAAGGATCACTTAGAAAGTGAGAAATTGGATTATGAAATTACGAAACATAATTTTGGAATTGGATTAATAGTTCCAATTGAATCAGTATTGAATCAGTATGAGTAAGGGATCCATGGATGAAGATAGAAAGTAGGTTTCTAATCGTAATTCAAATCTTCAATTTTGGCTTTACAAATCAAAAAATTGAATCAAAATAGCTATTAAATGATGACTCTGGTTTACTAGAGGCATCGACCTGGTTTTTTAGCTCGGTGGAAACAAAATCCCTTTCCTCAGGACCGCCTCAAATAAAAATAGAGAACGAAGTAACTAGAAAGATTGTTAGAATTACTCTCTTCTAGAGGGATCATCTAGAAAGCAATCAGTAGTCAGACAAAAGTTGACATAGATGTTATGGGTAGAATTTTTTTTTTGTAATTTTGTTCACATCCATATCCATAAAGGAGCCGAATGAAACCAAAGTTTCATGTTCGGTTTTGAATTAGAGACGTTCAAAATGCTGAATCGACGTCGACTATAACCCCTAGCCTTCCAAGCTAACGATGCGGGTTCGATTCCCGCTACCCGCTTTCTATTCTTTTTTTTTTTTTTTCAGCGAAGAGGTGGGGAAAGTAAAAATACGAAAAAAATCGGAATGAAAAGCGTCCATTGTCTAATGGATAGGACAGAGGTCTTCTAAACCTTTGGTATAGGTTCAAATCCTATTGGACGCAAATTTTTTCCATATATCTTTTTTTTTTTTTTTTTTATTTTGATACCACCAAAGACTTTTCGAGTAACTTGAATTTGAGTTAATTTGAGACCCTTAATTTTTAAGAGAAATTTAAGATAAAAGAAAGTAAGTGATCCTTTTTTATGCTTATTCCTGAAGTAGAAACCGGTCCATTTGTTCCTGAATAGCTTCTTTCAAAAGGGCTTCCGCTTCCTCGGTAAACATCTTGGTAGAAGATATAATTTCTTGGAACTGAGGCTTGTTAGTTTTTACGTAAGTCCGTAAATCAACAAGAAATTTCCTTACTTGTGCAATTTCTAATGAATCAAGATAACCGTTTGTTCCGGTATAAATAGTCATTATCTGTTCTTCCACCGCGAGGGGAGCTGATTGGGATTGTTTAAGCAATTCACGCAATCGTTGACCTCTTGCCAATTGATTCTGAGTCGCTTTCTCGAGATCAGACGCAAATTGTGCAAAGGCTTCTAATTCTGCGAATTGAGCCAGTTCCAGCTTTAATTTACCAGCTACCTTTTTCATGGCTTTAATTTGAGCTGCGGACCCCACCCTGGAAACGGAGATGCCGACATTAATAGCGGGCCTAATTCCAGCATTGAATAGGTCGGCGGATAAGAATATTTGGCCATCGGTAATGGAAATTACATTAGTAGGAATATAAGCCGAAACATCTCCCGATTGAGTTTCAACTATTGGTAAGGCGGTCATACTTCCTTCACCTAAACTAGAACTTGATTTAGCGGCTCTTTCCAAAAGGCGTGAATGTAAATAAAAAAACCCCCTGGATAAGCTTCGCGCCCAGGCGGTCTTCGTAATAAAAGAGACATTTGACGATAAGCCTGTGCTTGTTTTGAGGGATCATCATAAATGATTGAAGTGTGTCGTTCGCGATACATAAAATATTCAGCCAGAGCTGCTCCTGTATAAGGAGCGAGATATTGTAATGTAGCAGGGGAATCCGCCATTTCGGCTACCACAATAGTGTATTCCATCGCCCCCCTTTCCTGTAAAGCAGTTACTACCTGAGCCACAGAAGATGCTTTTTGACCTATAGCTACATAAACACATATTACATTTTGACCTTGTTGATTGAGAACCGTATCCGTGGCTACTGCAGTTTTACCGGTCTGTCTGTCCCCAATAATTAATTCTCGCTGGCCCCGCCCTATAGGAATCATCGAATCAATAGCAATAAGTCCGGTTTGAAGAGGCTCGTATACGGAACGCCGCGAAATAATACCCGGGGCAGGAGATTCAATTAATCGAGATTCAGAAGCTGAAATTTCGCCCCTACCATCAATAGGTTTAGCTAGGGCGTTTATAACACGCCCTAAGTAGGCGTCACTCACTGGAATCTGAGCAATTCTTCCTGTTGCTTTTACCGAACTTCCTTCTTGTATCATCAAACCATCACCCATTAATACAACCCCAACATTATTTGATTCTAAATTCAAAGCAATACCTACCGTTCCCTCTTCAAATTCGACCAATTCTCCCGCCATTACTTCATCAAGACCATGAATACGAGCAATGCCGTCGCCTACTTGAAGTACGCTACCAGTATTTACAATCTTTACTTCTCTATTATATTGTTCAATCCGTTCACGAATAATATTACTAATTTCGTCAGCTCGAATGGTTACCATGAGTATTTCTTAATTCTTTTTGAAAAAAAAAAAAAAAAAGAAAAAAATAATGCCTACAGTACAAAAGACTAATCAGGTTTTTTTTTCATTGATCCTAACATGCCAATATTGGCACTAATCATACGTAAATGTAACTCGTTATTTAAACAACTATTCAGAGTTCCTAAGGCTCCCCGTAAGGCTTGTTGGAAAACCCGCTGTCGGACTTGGATTAATCGCCCTTTGTTGTTCAAATTGAATAGTTTCATTTTTGTAATTTTCTAATTGTTCTAAAGTCTTAGAAGTTGAATTAATTAAATTCAACTTTTCTCGCTCTATCTCAGAGTATCCATTTACTCGAAACCGATCTGCTTCCATTTCCACTTTCCGTAAGCGAGCCCGGGCTTTTTCCAGCTGTTCAATGGCGCTCTCCACGGAGTTCTTCTGAGTTTCGAATAGTATTCAAGATTCTCTGTTTTCGATTATCTAATAAATCGCTTAATGAAAGTGGATTATCTTTCCATTTATTCCAAAGCTTCCATAATCCCTTCCTGAACCAAACATGAATCTTTCGACTCATTTGGCTCTCCTACTCAATTACTTAAGAAAAATTAGAATATCTTTTTATAAATGTAATGAGCCTATCCTCTCTTCTTTTGCTCTCTTCTTTGTTTGTTCATATTTTCATATCCAAAAAAATATATAAACTAATGCCAAATCAAAATATTCAGAGGACTCTTCTGACAAAAATATGTAATTGTCAACAAAGTTGTTTCCTTTTTTATTTTTCTTCAAATCCAAAAAACTCTTCTTACTTCTACATAGGTCGTCGATTCAGCATTGGATAAAAAGGGGAAATACCCATTTTTACAATAACCATAAGGGTTCAAAACCTATGAATAGGAGTGTTCTCTATCCATAAAATATTGATTTTGAACCATCTCTATATTAACATAGAGGGTGAAAGAGTACCGGGCTGCGTCTAGACTTCAAACAGTTTGCTTTAACCATATTCATATTAATGGCCACACATTATTGGTTGATAGAGAATCAAAAAAAATTACCAATGGATCACGAAATGCTATGGTTCTTATCCATAATCTCTTAATTTATTCCGAAGTCATTCGTGGGATCGTGCACCTTTTTCTAGTTATAACGAAAAAGGTACAGCTGGTTGGACCCAGCATATTCTTGAAATAAACAACCCGCACACACTCCCTTTCCAAAAAAGATCAATACAACAAGCACTACACTTAGATTTATTAGATTTGTTGAAAAAATATCGGTATTAAACCCGAAACTCCCGGCGGATGGCCAATGGCCCAAAGAAACGAAAGAATCGGTTACATTTTTCATACGATCTCCTATAGACTAAATAGATAGACTAAAAAATCGAATAGAGTTCTTTTTGTATCACTTCGCCCCCCCTTTTTTTTTTTTTTCCTATTTTATATTTTAAATAAAAAAAAGTATTTGATTTATGTGAACTATCCCCTTGTGTCAATCCTTTGGACTTGGACTCCGAAGGGGAAGGATGAAAGGGAATGGGTATACTAATCTCTCATCCACAAATCAAACCTTCCCACAGGTTATTTTGTCAACGAATAAGTAATTGTAGGAGTGAAATCTTAATAGAATTCGAAAAAGGAAAGAATTAGTTCAAGGCAAAAAAATAGGGATTTTTCATATTAAACAAAAGGATTCGCAAACAAAAGTGCTAATGCTACAACCAGTCCATAAATTGTTAAAGCTTCCATAAAAGCTAAACTAAGCAATAGAGTACCTCGTATTTTTCCCTCTGCCTCAGGCTGTCTGGCAATACCCTCTACAGCTTGACCTGCAGCAGTCCCTTGGCCAACTCCGGGTCCAATAGAAGCAAGCCCTACAGCCAACCCAGCAGCAATAACGGAAGCGGCAGAAATCAGTGGATTCATGATAAGTTCCTCGTACCCAAAAAAAGAAATGGTTAATGATACAATCAACCAACGAATTATGACTTAATAATTCCGTCGCGAGCATTTCGAAGTAACTAAGAACTTCGAGTTAAATTATGAAGTAATAGTATTAGTGAATAATTCGAGCTATTTTTTTTAGTTTCTGTTTCTATCCACAGAGTCTTTGTGAATCCATACGACTTTCGATCTTCCATTTCTTGGTTCCGAACTCTTATTTTCGTCCACCCTTTTCTGAATTTCATCTGTTTATTTAGTCAATTCACAGTCCCAGGGAGACGGAAAGGGAAAGGCTTGTATTGGTATTAGAATCCCTGCCAAAATTCATAGGAGTCGGGTGGCAAATAAACTATCTCTTTAGTTCATATAGAATCAGTCAATATCTAATATCACATATACGTGTCTTTCTTCCATAACGTAAACCAAGCATTCATCTTAGATTCAATCGGATTGGAGAATCAATTATCAAAATATCTACAAGAGTTTACTTATTTATAGTTTATAGCCATTCAATTACATATACCTACCCCCCCCAACCAACCCATTTTTTATCAATTAGGTTTTTGTGTAAAATTTTTTTTTTTTTTTTAATTTTTTTTATTTAATTTATTTAATATTAATATTTAATCACACGTCCTAAATACAGGCCTTCATATTGAATATTCGAATTCTTTTTTTATTTGAATATTGATATTGAACTTGAACTATTGAATAATGAGATAGAAATCGAATATTCGTTGAGGAGAGGTATGATATTAAGTGGACGAAAGAGAACTTTAGGAAAAAGATCTTTTCGATCTCTTTCTTTTTTACACCTATCTAATATCGTAATTTTTTTGCTATTATTCTATATCGTATATGGCCTAGTTGTATATTCCCTAAATCAATTTTATTGAACCAAAGAAAAAGACCCGTTAGTTTGAAAAAACTATTTCAATGATGACCCTCCATGGATTCCCCCGATATAAGCCGCGGCTAAAGTTGCAAAAAATAAGAGCTTGAATACCACTTGTAAATAACCCAAGGAACATAACAGGTATAGGAACCACTGAAGGTACTAAAGAAACTAGAACCACAACGACTAATTCATCAGCTAAGATATTCCCGAAAAGCCGAAAACTTAGTGATAGGGGTTTTGTAAAATCTTCTAAGATGTTAATGGGTAAAAGGATTGGAGTTGGTTGAATATATTTCCCAAAATAACCTAATCCTTTTTTGTAAGACCCGCATAGAAATAAGCCACTGACGTGAGTAAAGCCAAAGCAACAGTAGTATTTATATCATTCGTGGGTGCGGCTAACTCGCCATGAGGTAATTGTATGATTTTCCAAGGTAAAAGAGCTCCTGACCAATTAGAAACAAAAATAAATAGAAACATAGTTCCAATAAAAGGAACCCAAGGGCCATATTCTTCTCCAATTTGCGTTTTACTAACATCTCGAATGAATTCAAGAACATATTCGAAGAAATTCTGACCCCCACTCGGAATGGTTTGCGGATTCCGAACAGCTATGGCGGCCGAACCTAATAAGATAGCAATTACAACCCAAGAAGTAATAAGTACTTGGCCGTGGACTTGGAAGCCCCTATTTGCCAATAGAAATGCTGGCCTACTTCCACACCAGATACATCATATAACCCCTTTAGTGTGTTTGCTAGAACATTCATATTGCCCTCGGAAAAAAAAATCGAACTTAAAATTTGATTCAACCATCTCTTTGCCTACTTGAATCGGATATTTTGAATACCAACTAATAGTACAATTTTGAATAATAACTAATCACATGGTCTGCCCAGTTTTTTTATCTCTTTTTTATTTTCATGAAATTCAGAAACAGTAGTCGAGTCCCTAAATCTATGAGATTTTCGAAGTCAATTATTTATCTTATTATTAATCAAGGATTTCGTATATAGCTAGAACGACCCTCACAAATTGCAAACACTAATTTGTTAAGAATTAATCGGATTGAAGATATAGCGTCATCGTTAGCTGGAATCGAAAGATCTGCTAGATCGGGGTCACAATTTGTATCGATTAAACAAATTGTTGGAATTCCCAAAGTGATACACTCTCGTAGCGCCGTATAGTCTTCGTGCTGATCGACGATGATTACAATATCGGGTAACTCTGTCATATATTTAATCCCGCCCAGATATGTTTGCAAACGGGATAATTGTCTTTTCAACACAGCTGCATCTCTTTTTGGAAGACGGTTGAGTCTTCCTGTTTTTTGTTCCATTCGCAAGTCCCTGAACCTATGAAGTCTCGTTTCTGTAGTGGACCAATTCGTTAACATGCCGCCGAGCCACTTTTTATTAACATAATGACACCGGGCCTTTTTTGCAGCCCATGCTACTGAATCAGCTGCTTTATTGTTGGTACCAATAATTAAGAATTGTTTTCCTCTACTTGCTGCATCAAAACCAAATCACAAGCTTCTGATAAAAAAACGAGCAGTTCGAATAAGATTTGTAATATGAATACCTTTTACGCCTTGCAAAGATATAAGGTCCCATTTTAGGATTCCATTTCCTAGTACTATGGCATGTAGGGCTTTATTTTAGTATTATTAGAAGAAGACGAAACGTTAGGATTGTCCTGGGAATATGACAGTTTATCCTGCAAAGTTTAAGTTTGATCATCAGTCTTTAGATAGAGAGAAGATCTGTTGTTTTTCAATCTCAGATAAATATTTAATATTTAAACTAAGCCTTGTTTTCCATTTTTTTTTTTCATTTAGATTATCTATTCATTAGAGATACCCTATCATAATAGGAAACGAAGGTATCTACACAAATTGGACGGTCATTTTTATTCTAATATATTATTTTTGAATTTTTGTGGTACTCTTGTCATGTATATGAGTATTCTTGTCATGTATATGAGTATCACCGCCTCCATCCATACCATGATTTATACACTCTCCAGCTTCGTATAAAGGAAAACACTAATTCATTCTATATGTGTTCGACAGAGGGATATTTCAATCACCAGAATCACTCTAGATTACTAACTTATGTATGCTGACCTACATAAAGTTGACCTCATAGC